>CM022946.1:149808178-149873178 GCA_012931725.1 Litsea cubeba
AGATTTGCTTGTTTATGAGATTGAATAGTATTCATATGATTTGCTAACGCTTCCGCAATCTTAAAAATATATTGGATATGGTTACATGTGAGGTGATGTTTACAGATAATCCTCACCGCGGACACCTGTGGGAAATCACGTGCACGGATAAATTTTTCTTTAATTCCGTGTGGTGTTTAGCCAAAGAGATGCACGTGGCGCGGCATCAACCCGACCTGTCCGACTCCCGGACTCGGATCCTTCTTTTCCCTAGTTTCTCTCGGTCCGGGGTCGCGACAGGACGGGTATCAGAGCGGGACATGTTTCCGGCAATTAAAAGAACTAGAAATCTTAAGTACGTGGCGAGGATCCGTTAGATAGAACCGTGTGAGCAATGTGTGACCACCCTGTACTTGATTTATATGTGCTAACAATTTGTTTTGCAGCGTTATGCCACCTCGCAAAAGAACAGCAAACAGTAATCACATTGCCAGTAACAGCGAGAGTGCAGGGCTTAGTACAGAAGAACTTCAGGACCATTCCTATCTCCAAAATTTGCTATGTTGATTGATATGCATGCTAGAGAGTTGAGTTTCATTCTGACTGTGACTACCCCTTTAGGTAAGGAAGTTGTTTGTAGAACTTTTTACCCTAGTTGTCCAGTCGTGATAGGAGAAGTAGTATTACCGGCAGATCTCATTTTATTAGAGATGCAGGATTTTGATGTCATCCTAGGGATGGATTGGTTAGCAGGATACCATGCTACTATGGATTGTTTCCATAAGACCCTAACTTTTAAGTTAGAGGAGACCCAAGCAGGGGTGTTGTTTCAGGGAGAGAGGAGTAATTCTGGTGCAGGATTTATTTCAGCATTGAAGGCTGATAGACTTCTAAAAAGTGGTTGTGAGGGTTATTTGGCGTTTATCACGGAGGATAAACGGTCCCAAGGGGTAGAGGAGATTCCAATTGTTTGTGAGTTTCCGGATGTTTTCCCGGAGGAGATACCAGGATTGCCACCCATTAGAGAGATAGACTTCACTATTGAGTTGTTACCCGGGGACCGCTCCGATATCTATCGCACCTTACAGAATGGCTCCGGCAGAATTGGGAGAGTTGAAGATGCAATTGCAAGAACTTTTGAACAAAGGTTTTGTGAGACCTAGTGTGTCACCGTGGGGAGCACCAGTTTTGTTTGTGAAGAAGAAGGATGGTTCCATGAGAATGTGTATTGACTATAGAAGATTGAACCAAGCGACCATCAAAAACAAATATCCGTTGCCAAGGATAGATGAATTGTTTGATCAGTTGCAAGGAGCTGCTTACTTTTCGAAGATTGACTTGAGGTCAGGCTACCATCAGTTGAGGGTTAGAAATTCAGATGTGCCAAAGACAGCCTTTCGTACAAGATATGGACACTATGAGTTTCTAGTGATGCCATTTGGTCTGACTAATGCACCGGCAGTTTTCATGGCGTTGATGAACAAAATATTTGCGGAGTACTTGGATCAGTTTACAGTGGTGTTTATTGATAATATTTTAGTGTATTCCAAGACCAAAGGAGAGCACGAAGAACATTTGAGGATAGCACTCCAGCTTTTGAGGGAGAATCAGTTGTTTGCAAAACTTAGTAAGTGTGAATTTTGGTTGGACCAAGTCACATTTTTGGGTCATATCATCTCCAAAGAAGGATTATCAGTGGACCCGTCCAAGATTGAGGCAGTCATGAATTGGGATAGACCGAAGAATGCATCAGAAATCAGGAGTTTTCTTGGATTGGCAGGATATTATAGGAGGTTTGTGCAAGGATTTTCGTCGATTGCGTCACCTTTGACGAAGTTGACAAGGAAGAATGCACCATATGTTTGGACAGACAAGTGTGAAGCTAGTTTTCAAGAGCTGAAGAAGAGATTGACTACAGCTCCAGTCCTTACCTTGCCATCTGGGAGCGGCGGTTTTACTATTTTTACCGATGCTTCTAATGTTGGGCTTGGATGCGTGCTAATGCAAGATGGGAAGGTAGTTGCATATGGGTCACGGCAGTTGAAAGATCATGAAAAGAACTATGCAACACATGATCTCGAATTGGCCGCAGTTGTTTTAGCTTTGAAGATGTGGAGACACTACCTCTATGGAGAGAAGTTTGAGGTTCACTCCGATCACCGTAGCCTACAGTACTGTTTTCTCAGAAGGAGTTGAACATGAGGCAGAGGAGATGGATGGAATATATTAAAGACTATGATTTTCCAATCAAGTATCACCCGGGAAAAGCGAATGTAGTCGCAGATGCCTTGAGCAGAAAGTCAGTGAGCATGGCAAGTCTTCGGGGGACTTATGTGGTACAGCTGTTAGAAGAGTTGGGTGTAGATTTTCAGCCACTAAGAGAAGGTGTCATGTTAGCAAACATGTCAGTGTCAGAGCCTTCGTTCATTCAGAAGATCAAAGAGAATCAGTTGCAAGACCCAGAGTTGGCTAAGATTTCTGAGCACCTAGCAGATCGCCCAGATTTTCGTGTGGTAGATGGAGTTTTGTATTACCGAGACCGTCTGTGTGTGCCTAACTTGGAGGACTTGAGGAATGATATCATGTCTGAGGCACATGATACCAAGTATTCCATACACCCGGGCAGTACGAAGATGTACCAGAATTTGAAGGGCAGATTTTGGTGGAATAACATGAAGAGAGAGATAGCAGCTTTCGTCTCTCGTTGTATGACATGTCAGTTGATCAAGGCAGAACACCAGAAGCCTCCAGGGTTACTACGACCATTAGAGATTCCGGAATGGAAATGGGAGCATATTACCATGGACTTCATATCGGGTTTACCGAAGACTAGTAAGGGAATGATGCTATCTGGGTCATAGTGGACCGTCTCACCAAGTCAGCTCATTTCCTACCGATGAAGACTGGAAAGAAAATGCATATGTTACCGTTGGCACAGTTGTTTGTCACAGAAATTGTCAGTCGTCATGGACAGCCAGTTTCCATCACATCAGATAGAGACAGCAGATTTGTCTCAAGATTTTGGAAGACATTGCATGAGTCTATGGGTACGAAGTTACAGTTCAGCACAGCCTATCACCCACAGACCGATGGTCAGTCAGAAAGGACAATTCAGACGCTTGAGGATATGCTTCGAGCTTGTGTACTAGATTTCAAGACTCAATGGGATGAAGCCTTACCGTTGTGTGAGTTCGCTTACAACAACAGTTTTCACTCGAGTATCGGTATGGCACCTTTTGAGGCCTTGTATGGCAGAAGGTGTAGAACACCTGTTTGTTGGGAAGAAGTTGGTACTCGCAGTTTCCATGGACCGACCATTGTTAGTGAGACAAGTGACAAGGTCAAGTTGATCCAAGAACGTCTGAAAGTGGCTCAGAGTAGACAGAAGAGTTATGCAGATTCTCACAGAAGGGATTTACAGTTCAAAGAAGGAGATAAGGTTTTCTTGAAAGTGTCACCCACTCGTGGAACTTTGAGGTTTGGACAGAAGGGCAAGTTGTCCAGGAGATACATTGGACCGTACGACATTGTGAGTAGGATTGGTGATGTGGCTTACAGGTTAGCCTTACCACCCGAACTTTCCGGCGTACACAATGTTTTCCATGTGTCTATGTTGAAGAAGTACGTTCCCGACAGGCTACACATACTCCGTTATGAGCCGTTGGAAATCCGAGAAGATGCTACCTATATTGAGAAGCCTAAGCAGATCATCGACACCAAAGAGCAAGAATTGAGAACTCGGACTATTCAGTGGGTCAAGGTACTTTGGGAGAATCATGGACCGGAAGAAGCAACTTGGGAATTACGGGATCAGGTTCAGAAGAAGTATCCACATCTTTTACCGGAGGTGAGTTTTAATTTCCATTTGGAGGACCAAATGTCCTAAGGGGTGGAGGATGTAAGACCCCGACCCGAGAGACCTCGTTTAGAGTTGTTTAAGTGGTGTTTTAGTTTTAAGTGTGTTTAGTGGTTTTGGATTAGTTGGGGATTAGAATAGCTTTTATAATAGCTTTGGGGAATTTGGAGAGCCTTTTGATGTGTGGGACCCTTTGGGGGTTCTTGTTACGAATTGTGTGAGATTGGGGGTTTACCGATGCTTTCCAAGAATCGTGTTTTAACCCATTGAACTTATCTTGTTAATCCCTACAACTTTCATGTTGACATCGTTTTCATTTGAGGACCTTAAACCTGATTTTTCTCTAATTGAGGGCAAAATGGTCTTTTTACCCAAAATCTGGACACCGATTTCAATGTCACCAAAATGTGCAAAATATATACTTTTTGGAAACTAGAAATTTTGCCGATCAACTTTGTCTTCTTCGTCGAATTCGTTTGAAGCCCCGAGGACTATGTTTTGAGCCCGAGAAGTTCTTTAAGTTGTGGGCCCCATCCTCACTTACTATATATAGAAAGCTTCTTCTTCTTTTTCCCATTTCTGGCAAAAACCCTAGAGGAGAAGAGAAATCCCAGCCCTAAGGGTTTTCCCTTACCTTTTCTTGCTTCTTCATCTCCAATCACCCACTAAACTAGTGCTAATGGAGAATTAGTTGTTATAATCTTCTTCCTCATCTCAAGGCCTTCATCTTGATACCAATTTTGAAGAAAACCGCCCACTCCAAGATCTTCTTTGGACAACACCTTGCTTTTTGAAGAACTTCCTTGTAAGTGATTTTCCTAAAAATGTTATAATATTGTTTGTTTAGCCCTAGGGTAGCTTCGTTTCAATTATTGGAAGATTCCGTTTTGTTTTAATTGGATTTTGATATTTTAGGGTTTGGATTTGGGGGTTTTGTGTATAGGTGTTTGATTGTGGATTAAGAGGTGATTAGAGCTCATTTGAATTGCAATTGGACCCAAGGCAAGTGGATGAAATGATTCTCATGTGTTTTATCATGTTTTATGCAAAATCTTGATTTGTCTTCATTGATGGTTTCAATGAATTATCATGTTTGATGATTTAGTCTTATTGACTTTGAACGATGATTTGATGAGATAATGAGGCAAGGAATAGCCCAATTAATTGTGAAGATATGTATGGAAGAAGGGGAAAGAAAGGAAATGGATAGGAGTTGGACAAGAGAAGGATTCAACCAAATGGGTTGAGGTTCGCTACAGGACCGATCGATCGCCCATCAGGTCCGATCGATCGGACTGTAATTAACTGAGAGGGTTTGCAGGACCGATCGATCGCCCATCAGGTCCGATCGATCGGACTGTAATTAACTGAGAGGGTTTGCAGGACCGATCGATCGCCCATCAGGTCCGATCGATCGGACTGTAAATAACTGAGAGGGTCTTCAGGACCGATCGATCGCCCTTCAGGTCCGATCGATCGGACTGAATAAAAATGAACTGTAAAATGAGAGAATTATGGGACTATTTTCCAGATTCACCCCAAGTCCATACTCAAGTCCAATTCAGTTCTATCCCTTATCTTCTTATTTGAAGACATTGAACCTATAATGATGCGTTCAAACCCATGAAAGATTGGGGTATATTGTGAAGGGCTGTAGTGTGGAAGTATTGTTTGGAGGTCCAATGCTATTCAAGGATGGGTAAGGCCTTATATGAAGTCCGAAGGAAGGAAGAACCTCATCGTGGAAACTCCATGAGGTTTTCTAGATTGAGCAATGTGTATAAGGACCCGGAATGTCCCTAACTCTTAAAGAGTACCAAAATTTCATCATAACCGACATACGGGACCCTATTCGCACTGATTCAATCCTAGAAACCCCATTGTTGGCCTGTAAATGTATGAAAAACTATTTGTATTTAATTTTCAACTAAACTCCTATTTTGGGATTTCAAACCAACTTGATATGACTGGACTGTTACAAGAGTACTAAAAGTGATGTGTTTAGCTTTTGCTAACTGGTATATGACGACTTGAGATGGATGTGTATTTGTGCCTATGGCACCCCGTTTCTTACTGTGCATATGATTTGATTTATCGTATTTGACCTATGAGTCGGCACCACTGAGCTTGGACGACCTCGTCGGTTTGATCCTCCGACTTGGGGTTCCTTCCCCTCCCGATAGCCAGCTGCAGTCTGGAATGTGCAGAGTTTTTACCCGGTTCGCTACCGTGGCCCCGCAGAGTATATATGTATATATGTATATTATAATATTTATAGTTGTTCCTCCTCACCTCGTGTGACTGAGGACAATGATCTTGTTAGGGTATGCGCTCTCTTCACTTCGGTGAAGGGAGGATCTAGCTTGTGGGGTTGCCATCTTGACAGTTTCCAAATCCTTGTTACCTTACATGTTTTATTGTAAATGTACTTCTTTTGAAATGACATATTGTCTTTTACAAAGTTCATTGTTTATCCATAAGTTTTTCTTAACTCTTGCATAGCATCACTGTTTTATTATTGTTATGTCTTTTCACCCACCTGCCAGACCGTCGTGTCTGATCCATTTATTTTGGTACTCAGGTCCCGAGCTCTTTGCCATTGAGGAGGAGCCAGAGGAGGCGGTCGGTGGACCGCAGCGTGTGATTGAGTGGCAAGCCGATGATGTCATGTAGACATACGGCCTTGCCTTGAGAACGATACACTTGGGGAACTTGATATCTTTGGTTTAGATTTCATTTGGTTGTACGGTCTTTGTTGACCGTTATTTTGGGAGTTTTAATTAACTGATACTTTGTAAACATACTTGAATTTACTTTGGGGAAAAATGCTTATGATCATTGCTCATCCTGATACCTTATCATTTAACCATAGATTTGTCTTGTTTATGAGATTGAATAGTATTCATATGATTTGCTACACGCTTCCGCAATCTTAAAAATATATTGGATATGGTTACATGTGAGGTGATGTGTACAGATAATCCTCACCGCGGAACCCTGTGGGAAATCACGTGCACGGATAAATGTTCTTTTAATTCCGTGTGCGTTTTAGCCAAAGAGATGCACGTGGCGCGGCATCAACCCGACCTGTCCCGACCTCCCGGACTCGGATCCTTCTTTTCCCCTAGTTTCTCGGTCCGGGGTCGCGACACTTCGCCTCGGCCTCGTCCGCTCTCTTGGCCTCGGCTTGAAGCAGGGCCGCATAATCATCTCCCATCTTCGAAATGGAGACCTCGAGCTCGGCCGACTTAGTCCTCTCCGCCTCGGCCTCCTCCCTCGCCTGCTCGAGCTTCGCCGCGAATTCCTCTTCTGCCTTGGCCAACTTCTGGCTCACAGCGTCCAGGGACTCTTGCAGGCCGTTCTTCTCCACGGACAGCTCGGCAGCGTCCGCGCTGTACCTCCAGATCCTATCAGCAACGGCCATGGACTTCTGAGCCGCCTGTCAAATGAAGACGTACATGTTAGATCCAAAGAGCGTCAGACGCTAAATTGCTGGTTTAGCAAAGGAAATGAAGATTTACCACGAGGTTGGACTGCAGCATCGACAAGATCAGCTTCTGATCGCTGTACTTATCCAGCCGCTCCATGTCCCGGGGAAGGGCACAGGCTCGCCCAAGGGCCTCGAGGACCGGGAGATCGATCCTGTGAAGAATGCTATCCTCCACCGTCATCGGCCTCCCCGGCCCGAGCATGAAGCTTGGCTCCCATAACTGCGGCCCCGACGGCAACGAGGCAGCGGCCGAGCTAGGGCCCGCATCAGTCCTCGGCATCTTCAGCGGCCGAGTTTCCTCCTGCTCGACCTCGGCTGGGGGCAAGCGTACCCCTAGGTCAACAGGGCTAGGGGGCACGGGTACCTCCGCCACCTCTGCAGGAGAAGCCACCCGAGCCCTCGGAGACGGATGCCTCGGAGAATCTACCGGCTCCTCGGGGGCTCGGACGTCCTCCACTCCAAGCGCCAAGGCCTCGAGATCCTCGAAGGACAAACGCCTGGTGTGCCTCATCCCGGATCCTGGCGAGGGAGATCGGGCAGAGTGACTCGATTCCCTTCCTGAGACCTGGGGTAGTCTCGATTCCGCTAAGGAAGCTAGGATTCCAGACGCTGCCCTAGCTTCAGACGACGCCCGCGAGGGCTCTGCGACCTCCGGAACGGCCTGCTCCTGACCAACCCCGGATCCAGCACCTTCACTCGGGATCGGCTCTACGGTGCCCCTCAGATACCCGCGGTACTTCGGCTCATATCCTAGCAGCGACCAAGCCGCCCTGCCGTCGTGACCGCTGTACCGCTTCACCAGACGGAGCCAGGCATCGTTCCTCTTCCAGATGTATCTGGCAGCCCGTCTCCTCTCCTTCAAAGCTGCCGCAGTCAGAAGCATAAGCACGGCAGAATAAAAAGAAACTTATGAAAAAAAGAAAAGAAACAGAGGATGTTTACTTGGGATGGTACCGAAGTGGCGGGGGACCTGGTAGCCTCTATCGGTGTCGGCCTCCCCAAACTCCCAGTTCCCAGAGACATATAGAAGATCGTCCCCGGCATACTTGCTCGAATCCTCCAAGTATCGGACGAAGCCGTCTCGGCCTGACTTAGCCCGGAGATAATAAGATTCCCCGGACCTGCATATGTCATAGACGTCCTCAAGATCGAAGACGCCGAAGTCGGTGCCCAGGACCTCATTCAACTTGACCGTGCCCATCACGATCTTGAAGGCATTCGGCAGCAGTTGGCAAGGGCAGAGACGCCACTGACTAAGGCACCTCCTGAGAAGCGGATGAAGGGGGAATCGGACCCCGCCTTCTATCACAGCCACCAGCGGAAAAGGCATCCAGCCTCCCAGAAAGGCGCGAGGGTTGTAGCCATGGGGATCAGCACCCCTGACTTGGACATCAGCAGGGATCCTAAAGGCCGACCTAAAGCCCTCGATCGCTGCCTCGCTCTCTAACTAGTGGTTGTAAATCCCCATTCCTATCCCAGTCTAAAAGCAGAGAAACCCGCAGAAGAAGAAGCAGAGCAGGAAGAACTTACGGAAGCAGAGCAAAGACGCTGGACAGCGAAGAGACTCAACCTCAGCAGCGCACCACTTCTCGGATGAAGCTCCCTCACAGTAGCCTTCCCTCTTCAGACGCTCGTCTCTGATTCAGAATCGCAAACGAAGGATGGAACAGACCTCAACTGCCCTATAAATAGCAGAGAGTTCCCCCTTTTTTACAGAAACCCTAATCGGGCGTGCCAAGGGGCGCCCCCCCCTGGGATTTCGCGCGAATCATTTCGGAAATTTATTACGCCTCCCTGAAGCGGCGCGCAAATCATTTCAAAAATTGATTGCGCCCCTGACGAAACGGCGCGTACGACCTCGAAGAGACAGACAGCCAGCCAAGGGACGACACGTGGAGCCGTCGAACTGTCTTCAGCATTGAATAGGGGACGCCATTTATCACCTCGAACATCCAAAGCGACAGCGAGTCAGGGCCGAAAGAGGACCTCCTACAGATAGACCCGGCACATAGCTCCCGACCTCACGGCACTGACGTTCTACGCGAGCTCAGAAGCTAGGGGGCAATTGTGTGGGGAAATTTCCAGAGCTACAGGATTAAGCTAAACACAGCCATCAGACGGGGCTAAACATTCTCACGTGCCATCCGCGTGCCATCCACGTGGCACCGATCTCATCCCGGCTACCAGGGGAGAGGCCTTGGCCGACATCATACATCTCCAGGCCACAAGCGCCGAACTGGACCACCTCGGGCATCATCTCGGCAGAGAGTCCACATCGGCAAGGCCGCCCCGGACGCTATCTCCGCAGATAACCTTACCTCGGCTAAAGCCACCTCGGCTGAAGAAGCCAGAACAGTAGCCGAAGCGAGAAAGAACCTTCGCCTGGGCCCCTCATCCCCCACGTCACCAGACACGTGGAAGGATAGGGTCACGATCTAGTGGGACAGACACGACATCCAGCCGCCCACTATCTTCACCAGATCGCCACATGGCAGCATCCAGCGGCTGAGGCCACATCAGGGCAAGGCCCGAGGGCAGATCCGCTGGTACTCCTACCGCCAAAGGCGCCCAACACAATCTGGCCCAACAAGACATGCATTTAATGCAATGTGGGCTGACCCGACTGGCATTAAATGCTGAGTGGGCCGGATTAGACCGCATTTATTACTTTGTGGGCTGATCATGACTTCCCAGTCAGATCATGGGACCCACACCCAGATATTCTCTGAGAGATACGATCCATTCCTCTATAAATAGACCTTCAAACACCATGCAAGGTACGCACATTCCATACACGGAGCCCTTACTCTGTCTCTCTTCCCCCTCTCCTTCCATCGTTCCAGTTCCCATACTGACTTTGGCATCGGAGAGCCTTGCGCCGCTCAGGCCAGGGTCCTCTGACCGTTTGCTACTCCTTTTCAGGCTCTCGGACGGCATCCAGACATCTCAGACACCATCATCTTCACGGATAAGTCCTGTAAGGCACCCTCTTATTGTGGGTCATAATTTTCCGCACCTACAAATTTCAAAGTAAAAAATGACTTGTAAAGAGGTTGGTTTCATAATTCTAGCAATCAAACATAGACATTTAAATGCTCTGAAGATATGATCTGACACCAACAACAGGAATTTTCATGAATAAGTTCTCACTCCCCGCGTGTGTAAGTTCTCTCAGCACGTACGTATAAGTTTCATTCCTCACATGTGTGTGTTCTCTCCTTACGTGTGCAAGTCTCCTGAGTCTCAGTCCCCTTCAGTTGGACCACTAAAAAAAATAGGAACTCTCAACACTTGCAATCCTCACAGGAGGGCGGCTTATCTAGTGCATGTTCCATGTGCACCTTGTTGTGGCCCCCACTATAGGATGGTACCGAAGGGGATCTCTTCATCTTGTTGGGCCTACCTATGTATAAAAAATGAACTCCATCTAGTCATCCTAGTCTCTTCATCAACGATCAACAAGTTTCATTTATTCAAAAAATGACCCATCGCTCTAATCGTACAGTCTATTTAATTGGGTGTAAAAAAAAAAATTACCGGTGCAACTCAAGGGATCCTGTGTGTGTGATCCATTCGAATGAGTCACCAGATAAGGCCAGGTGTGCACCGGATAATTTCTACTCATAGGATATACCACCTAATAAACGGGCTGGATCCGAGCATTGCCTGCATTTCCTTGGCTGTATTTTGTACCAAATGCATGTCAAGTCCAACTACCATGGACAAACCATGTGCACTACATTTTGCATTCCTTTCTGACGGGTTGCACGTACATGTGTTCTACTAGGGGCTGCTTGGTCCTCCCAAGTGGGCCCTACTAGCTGGCCTTTTGCATAGAGTCACTGCATTAGAGAGTAAGAAAAATAGTACTATAATGATATTATATAAATATAAGACAAACAATATATATATATATGTACGTAGGAGCCAAAGTTCCCAAATCCCAAGTGATTTTACTTGTGTACGTGGAACTCGCTATTGTGTTATTCAGCTTGCATGGGCTCATTTATATTATCACCAGGACACCTATAGTTTTGACCATGATCGATTTATAAAGATACTTGCCGGGGACCATGTTATGGGTTGGGACAGACTGCAGAAATTTGGTCTTTGAAAGGCATTTGGATATATGGCCCTTACTCACCTAACACAAGACCCAACAATCAATCAGACCCAAAAGGATATTCATGTCTAAACTTAGATCATATCTCCATTACACCAAAATAGGGCTTAGAAATGAGAAGGAAAAAGAGGAGATTTATATATGACCATATGCAATTTTATAACAGTAGAAATAACCATATATGGTTCTCATTTTTTCAAAAGAAACCAAATCTATTAATTTGAAAATCGAAGTCAACCACCTTAACTTGCAATTAAAGATTAATTTTTCAATTTCTGGCCAGTTAATAAGTCCAACTAGGAAGGCATTAGCTCGGATTTAGGTCAAAGCCAGCTATGTATATATATATATATATATCCAAACCAAGAAAACATGTATAAGCACAATTGGGTCTAGGTTTGAGGTCAAATCAGGTTTCCAATCTCACAACTTATGCCCGAACTTGATGAAGTCATGGGATCTAGAACCATGTTGTCTCTCATCAGTAGAGGGAGGAGCCCAAAACCAAGATTAACTAGCTAGTTCTTTAGAACTCCTCATGAAAACTTTCATAGATTGAACCTGAGGACAGTAATCTCATTTACATAGCTTAAATTTGATGTTCTTTTCGCCTTATCACACATTGTATTTAACCAAAAGGCGCAAAATGCAAGGAAACTTTCTTATCCTTGTACAAGAAATTACAACGGGAAGGAAACTTTCTTATCCCTCTGAAAGATATTACAATGGACTTTTTCAATCAATAAAAATCTGGCCGTTGACCAACAATAAAGGTGGTATGTCAAAATTTTTGTAAATGTTTAGAGGTGACTGCATGGTTTAAAACTCTCCCAAAACGGTATTGCCAGATACACACAGTTTCAACCAAGATTAAATCTTTTCTATATATTTTGTCTGGAACTTAAGATGTAATCAAACATTATTTACCACCTTCATATCATATTTTATTATTTTAATTACATCTAAAACACTACAAGGGCCGACCTGTTTGTTTGGATAAAATACAAAAGATCATATAAAGACGAATCAGGGTGAAATGAGCTCCCCCGAACGATTATTAAAAAAACGAGGGGTGAAGATATGAGGTGGAGATGTAAATGCATGCGACATTGACTTTACTTTCTTAGGTATTGAATTATTAGAGTTAGTAGGACATTTATCCCTATCTTCCATTCATTCGATTTTCGCCGAAAAGAGCCTATTTAATGATCAATTTTGGATATTTACCGTCTGCACTTCATTTTTTAACCACTTACAGAGTATTCAATTATACAAAACGCCTACTCTTACAAAACGCCAGTAACATGAGAGTTTTCAGGGTAGGAGCCTTGAAGCACCGTTATCTTTAGGATTCCATTTCCACAGCTGCACCTTGGAAATAAATACGTACCTTGCTCCATTGATGAATGAAACCCAGCGTTTGATTTGTTGCCTCATCACCACCATTAAATTCCCGTTACAATGTAACTGATTAGCTGTACGTACATTGCATGTGGATGAGAGAGCCCTTGATTTGGTTTGTAATGAATTCTGTTTAGAGAGAAGGGGAAGGGCGTCCAATGACAATTAATAGGTTTTCAATGTTAGCTGCAAGCAACGCGTCGTTTGGGTAAAACATGAAAGGAAAGGGAGGGAAGGAAATCCCAATATTTTTGCATGCAGTTTTCTTTACAAGATGATTTCATTGAAATGTAAGAGAGAAAAGACCCAAAAAATGTTTGGGTTTTTGCAGTTTCAGTGAAATGGCATGATTCAGACGATTTTAATGATCATTTTTTTAAAACTGATTCATTACCTCAAGCATTAGGCACTGACAAGTGACAAGGCACTGGTAAGAAGTGCAGAAATTAGTGGGTCAGTCTTCTGAAATGAAGAAACTGAAGGTTTAATAAGTGCATGCCAATATTGATGTCAAATTGTCAATGTAACCTTGATTAATTATCCAATTGCCTAGAGGACCGGACCTGAAAAAAATTCGGGTATGTAACTTTTTTTTATTGGATAAAAATAAAAGAATATTTATCTGTGGATACATCAAATTGTTCTCTCTCTTTAAAGTTAGATAGCGGTTAGCAAAAAATTGGAAAAAAAAAACTCAATTATTGCCTTATGAGAAGCCACGTCAACTTTTTAGGGCCCCAAGGTCGCTAGGAACCTTTTAACATTGAAAAACAAAGGTTGATAGGAACGTTAGTAGAAAATACTAAAAAAAAAATATTTTCGGGTAAAATGACTGATTTGGTACAAGATTACTTAAAATTACCTTTTCGGTATAGTGGTAACCGAATCTGTTTTTTTCGGTAAATTCCCCTTAAAACTAATATCCTTTTCATATAAATCCATTTATAAAAAAATAATTAAAAAATTCAAATCAACCAGAAAATTGTGGAAATCAAACCTTTGTTCCAATAGTACACGTCAGCATGCACGTTTCATCTTAAAAATAAAAAACTTCTATGCATTTATGTTCATTTTGAATACTATATAAAAACTTTGAAAATAACCTTAATTTATAGAGTTAGAAGGCATTCATTTGAATTGGGCCATGTCCATACAAATGGGCCCAAGAGACACATTATTGAAAAGGCGTACATATGTATTTTTAAAAGGACACATTAACAAATGGGCCCCAAGAAGGGGTACATTTTATTGAAAAGGCACTTACGTGCTTTTGGAAAGATGCATTCAAGAGACACGTTCACAAATGGGGCCCCAAGAAGTTGATGTGGCTTCTCCTAAGGCCAAAATTAAGGTTTTTTTTTTCCAACCACTATACAGCTTTAAAGAAAAATAATTCTCAAGTTTTTATATCAGATGCACATTATCTCATAGAATTTTCTTTTCTTTTATTTTTACTTTGGTTTGAAGGGTAATTCCATATTTCTTAATTCTCATTAATTTTGTGTGTGCCTTTTGGGTTATTAAATAAAATTAGTATATGACGTGAGCTAAACTAATTTTTGATATGCCTTAATTTTATTATTAATTGTTATTTATTTTAGATATTAGTTTTAACTTATAAATCAACTTATGCAGGACTAAATCGTGAATCGCACATGCATGGCTTTCTCATTTTTATTGAATATTAGTCGAATGAGTTTATCCCCTTTTTCTGAGTTGATAATTAATTTAAACAATGACAGTTATTAACTATCTTGTATGGATGATATTATTAAACCTTGCATTGCATGAACTTCTATGCTAGTGTACCCTAATATATGGTACAAAGAGTTACAATGAAGGGACAGATAAATATTAAATAAGGGGTACAACAAACTACCATTTATAATATTTTGTTGTTAAAGCTATCATCCATAATATCTTGTTGCTATGTCAGATAGTAAAGAAGGGCGAGATGAAGCAGAAAATTATGATTTTTTTTCTTTTCAAATGTAGGACACTTAATTGGTAATAGGGTAGTAGAAATGCAATAATAGTGTATTGCAATCTAACAGGTTGTGTCAACTTTATGAATAAATGATAGAAATGTAACAGAAAGAAGTATTTATAACATACTAATGCGCCCCAACATTTTAATTTAAATGAGGTGATTTAACAATCATACATACAAAACAAAGAGGTTAAATATATACCAGTATAGTCAACAACATTGTAGTCTAGTTGAAGTAATGAGTAATAAATTGTAAAAATATTTAAATATAGGAGTGCTAAATTGAATTGTAATTTGAAATTTATAAAAACTAAAATCAGATTTTGGTTAGGGCAAGTAAAGGCAGGTTTGTGTGATGCATTTTAGAGAGTGACAAAAAAATTGTATGTTCTCCATGGTCTTTGTTTTTCATCTTTAATATTTACTCTTGTTTAATACTAAAAAAAAAAGTTTAGAGATGGAGCTACCCAATGGTTAAGTTGAAGAAAATTATTCTATCAGTCGTGTCTCTTTTGGAGGGGAATTTGATTTCTCAATGAATAGAGACACCTCATATCTTAGGGCTTGTTGCTTGATATATAAACGTGTTTTCAGAATTTCTTGGGAGATCATCCTCACTCCATTCCACCCATGCTTGAAAGTCGTTGGACCTGAATAGTAAGGACTTGTTTTGTGAGACGGGAGGATTCCGCATTTCGCATTACGTATATTTATCTTTCCATATGAAAGAGGAATCTTACATTTCCATCTCTCATAGGAAATTAGAATCCTCTTTATTGTGGAAAATCAATTTATCTTATTACCTTTTATATAAAAAATATGCGTCGCACAAAATAACAAAATAATAAGTTGTGTGAAGAATTAGACCAAATTTCCCATATATTTTTGATAGTACCTGCCGTCCCACAAACAAAACCTATCCTTTTTTTAATTTCTTACTTTTGGCTTATAATCGTGTGTGTGGTTCGTTGTATCAATATGTTCCTTTCTACCTTGATAGGGGCTGTTGTCAAATTTATTGCTATGCTTGTCTTCCATAAACGCTATTCACCCAAAAACTAAGGACTTGACATACATCTAATGGACCCCAAACGAAATTATATAATTGGTGTATTGTCAGTCAATAAATTACTCCGTTGCAATACATAATACAAGCAATGAAATATACATTTATGGTGCAATATGATATCAGGGGCATTATATGGATCATTTTGTAGTCACCAACACTTTCTTATATGATATGGTACCACATGATGTCCATAACCCCTTACACTAATTAATTGTTCCCGTTGAGATAAAGCTAATAAATAAGAATCTATTCAGAATTATTATATTTATTATATATGAAAGAGACTGATTATATTTATTATATATGAAAGAGACTGATTTCAATTGAAATCATCCTCAATTGATTTTGACTTGATGTCAAATTATTTGGACTTTCCTTCCCCAATGTCTCTTTGGTCTCCACGTTCATGTCACCTCCCTCTTCTGATGCATTTTCATTTCTTTTGCACAACAATTGTAAGAGTTTTTGGAGTGCCGAATCACTTTGGCCCTAAATAAAAGACATATGCATCATTTCCTCTTCAGATCAAGCTCTACATATACATTTACTATTCTTAATTAATCTCCAATAAATTAGAGAAAGGTAAAAAACGCTAATAACTGATTTAAGTAAAACTCGGCCTCACAATAAATTTATAGCATTGCCTCATGGAACATTAAAATCTTATTAATGGGTCCCTCTTTTAAAATTCTAAGTGCTAAAAAAGCATCGGTAGGCTTAATTTTAATTGAAGTGAAACTTGGCCCCACAATGAATTATGACAGTGATTTCATAGGCTTATATGTATCAATTGATTTAAGTCATAACACGATAAAGCCTTGATAAGGTTCGGGCATGTTCAAGCATAGTGTACACATGAACTCCTGCACTTGGAGCATGCCCTTGATGATTGAAAGTCGGATAGTGCATTTAACATTTTAATTTATTTTAATCAATATTATTCTCTTGAAAACACCTGATATGAATATATTTATTTGCTCGGGCTTAGTACGGACCTTTATTACTGATTTGTTTTTTTTTTTTTTTTTTTTATTGTAACATCTTAAAGAAAACACTAAATTTGAGTATATTTTTATTTTTTTGTCCGGGCTTAACACGGGCTTTTGTCGCTAGTGATTAAATGATGACAATTAGTCTAACATAGGTGGTTCTCACATGTACCTGAGTCAAGCAATTCAAACCACGGGCCCTCTTGAAATTTGCAGTGGGCCGACTTTTACCATTCATAATGATATACACCGTTGAATCAATCTATATAAATATAAGGACTAAATCACTATTTTCTTTTCCACATATTAATCAATCTAATAGTAGATATTATTCCAGTTCAAATGAAATTTGGGCTGCTATCTACTTAACGGGGTATGTGTAATTGGCTGTCTTGGATAAGAAAAAAGTAGGGCCTGCATGTGCCAATTGCAAATTGTCTATGTTGATATAATTGTTATGCCGTTCACTAACAGCTCGAGCTTTTGGTGTTACTGGTTATTAACATGGTATCAGAGCTAAAGGTCACGAGTTCGAAACCCCTGGGAGGCATGTTACCTCCATCTGTCTATTGGGTCTGTCTGTTTGTTGGGTTTTGAATTCGAACTAATTGTTATGCCGTTCACTAACTAACAGTCTACATATGCAACATTCACTAAAAAGCTCTTGGCACATGATCATACGTGCCTCATCAAGGATAAGGGTGAGGAGAAATATAAGATTAATCAAATTATCCTAGCCCTAAAACCATAAAATTTAACATCTTTTATTTGTAGATATATATTTTTTGAGGTAGGAAATAAAGGGTAGGCCGATGAGGATATGAATGAAATTAGTAAGGATAAATGTAAAGAAGTGCAACATATTCAAGAATTTGGGTTAGTAAAAAGGGTGATTCTATTGGCACCCCCAAAAAGTGCTGTGCGCACCCACCCCCCTCTATGAACAGTGATTTCCTCTGTGAACAGTGATTTAAAATCACTGTTCATAGGGGGGGGGGGGGGGGGCGCACAGCACTTTTTGGGGGTGCCAATAGAATCACCCTAGTAAAAATCAGTATAGAAAAACATAATTCATGTCTCTAATCCCAATATAATTGAAACAAGTCTTTAATGACGAACCCAATAGTAAATAAAGGTCAAGTGAGTGTCACATTGGGCTTTGCTTAAGACAATAGAGTAGCAAATATGGTGGGGCTAGGTACAGCCAACTTGCACTCCACCAATAGGAGAAATTTTCTCACATTAAACATCAAGATTTGAATGAAAGTACACATAGACCCAACTTACAGCAATAGCCATCGGATTAGATTGATCTGTGTAAAGAAACTCTTGATATAATTTGCCTTACTTTAATTGCTGTTAAAGAGATGACGAGTGAAAGCTATAAGGTGGAGATCATATAAGGGGCCTTGAGTTTCCTAGGTATCTATATTACTAAAGGGATGTATACACTTCCTAGAGGAGGACACCTGGCATGTCTTGGAGATGGACACGTGGCAGCAGCCATCCTAAAATGGTATTCTGCTAATCTCTCATTCTCCATCTAAAATTTCTCCATCTCTCCCTCCCTAAAATCTCTCCTTCTCCATGCTAATGCAATCCCTAAAATCTCTCATTCTCCATCTAAAATTTCACTTCCAAGACAACCACACAAAATGGGGAAGAGGAAAATCCCAAATTGTAAAGGATTGAAATATAATCCTTAATTCCATAGAAGAAATCTGTGCTCTCTGTGGGGCCCACTTGGGGCCTACATCACTGTCAAGGTTGGGACCCACTGATCATCCTAACCAATTCAACAGGAACCCACAAATTTTAATGGCTTAAAAAAAAAAGAAGAAACAAATAGAGTGGTCGATTGTGGGCTCAATTGGTCAGAATCTATATTACTAAAGGGATGTATACACTTCCTGGAGGAGGACACCTGGCATGTCTTGGAGATGGACACGTGGCAGCAGCCATCCTAAAATGGTATTCTGCTAATCTCTCATTCTCCATCTCTCCCTCCCTAAAATCTCTCCTTCTCCATGCTAATGCAATCCCTAAAATCTCTCATTCTCCATCTAAAATTTCACTTCCAAGACAACCACACAAAATGGGGAAGAGGAAAATCCCAAATTGTAAAGGATTGAAATATAATCCTTAATTCCATAGAAGAAATCTATGCTCTCTGTGGGGCCCACTTGGGGCCTACATCACTGTCAAGGTTGGGACCCACTGATCATCCTAACCAATTCAACAGGAACCCACAAATTTTAATGGCTTAAAAAAAAAGAAACAAATAGGTTAGGTTTGGTCAATTTGAGAGGTTTATGATCATTTGATCTTTATCAATCAATTCATGGGTCCCGGCCCGCATCATTTGATTTTATAGACGATTAGAATAAAGATGGTGGACCCCATTCATCTGGGTCCCACTTAAAAATATTTGGTCAATTTGTTAGGTCTATGATCATTTGATGCTTTGATCTTTCTTAATTGATTCATGGGTCCCATCCCACATAATATGATTTTATGGACGAATAGAATAGAGATGGTGGACCCCATTCATTTGGGGGATTCTACTTAAATATGTTAGGTTTGGTCAATTTGTGAGGTCTATGATCATTTGATCCTTTGACCTTTATCAAGCAATTCATGGGTCCCAGCCCGCATCATATGGTTTCATGAATGGTTAGAATATAGATGGTGGACTCCATTCATCTTTGGGGTCCCACTTAAATAAATTAGGTTTGGTCAATTTATGAGGTCTATGATCATTTGATCTTTTTCAATCAATTCATGGGTCCCGGCCCACATCATATGATTTTATGGACGGTTAGAATAGAGATGGTGGACCCCATTTATCTGGGTCTCACTTAAACATATTTGATCAATTTGTTAGGTCTACGATTATTTGATCCTTTGATCTTTTTAAATAAATTCATGGGTCATATCCCGCATAATATGGTTTTATGGACGGTTATAATAAAGATGGTGGACCCCATTCATCTTAGGGGTCCCACTTAAATAGGTTATGTTGGGCCAATTTGTGAGGTCTATGATCATTTAATCCTTTGATCTTTATCAAGCAATTCATGGGTCCCAGCCCGCATCAAATTATTTCATGGACAGTTAGAATATAGATGGTGGACCCCATTCATCTTGGAGTTCCCACTTAAATAGGTTAGGTTTGGTCAATTTGAGTGGTCTATGATCATTTGATCATTTGATCTTTATCAATTAATTCATGGGTCCCGGCCCGCATCATTTGATTTTATGGATGGTTAGAATAAAGATGGTGGACCCCATTCATCTGGGTCCCACTTAAAAATATTTGGTCAATTTATTAGGTCTACGATCATTTGATCATTTGATCTTTTTAAATCAATTCATGGGTCCCATCCCGCATAATATGATTTTATGGACGGTTAGAATATAGATGGTGGACCCCATTCATCTGGGGTCCCACTTAAATAGGTCAGGTTTGGTCAATTTGAGAGGTCTATGATCATTTGATCTTTATCAATAAATTCATGGGTCCCAGCCCGCATCATTTGATTTTATGGACGGTTAGAATAAAGATGGTGGACCCCATTCATCTGGGTCCCACTTAAAAATATATGGTCAATTTGTTAGGTCTACGATCATTTGATCTTTCTTAATCAATTCATGGGTCTCATCCCGCATATTATGGTTTTATGGACGGTTAGAATAGAGATGGTGGACTCCATTCATTTGGGGGGTTCCACTTAAATAGGTTAGGTTTGGTCAATTTGTGAGGTTTATGATCATTTGATCTTTATCAAGCAATTCATGGGTCCCAGCCCGCATCATATGTTTTTATGGACGGTTAGAATATAGATGGCGGACCCCATTCATCTTGGGGGTCCCACTTAAATAGGCTAGATTTGGTCAATTTGAGAGGTCTATGATCATTTGATCATTTGATCTTTATCAATCAATTAATGGGTCCCGGCCCGCTTCATTTGATTCTATGGACGATTAGAATAAAGATGGTGGACCTCATTCATCTGGGTCCCACTTAAATATATTAGGTCAATTTGTTAGGTTTACGATCATTTGATCATTTGATCTTTTTAAATCAATTCATGGGTCCCATCCCGCATAATATGGTTTTATGGATGGTTAGAATATAAATGGTGGACCCATTCATCTTAAGGGTCCCACTTAAATAGGTTAGGTTTGGTCAATTTGAGAGGTCTATGATCATTTGATCTTTATCAATCAATTAATGGGTCCCAGCCCGCATCATATGATTTTATGAACGGTTAGAATAGAGATGATGGACCCCATTCATCTTGGTCCCACTTAAATATATTAGGTCAATTTGTTAGGTCTATGATCATTTGATCTTTCTTAATCAATTCATGCCTCACCTAAAGAATAAAACATTTGGAAAAAAAACATAAAGATCAAATTAGCAACAAAAAAAAAAGGACTCATAAGTTTACTAATTAATAAATTTATTAAAAATAATTCATATCAGTCTGTGCATTTGGTGGTTTCGTGGTTATCCACGGGATTTTGCTAGTTGAATCACTAAGGTGATGGGTAGCTATCTTACCTTACTCAATTTTTATTAAAGGAAGGTTATTTTATATATGGTCATGTTTTGATATTTACATTTGGTTCTTCATTTTTAACCACTTATAGAAAATACAATCCTTCTTACCCATACACCCTTATGGTTTTTGCATCATCAATCTGATGGTGGTTGGAGGTTGGAGGTGAGTGCCAAGTCAAGGGAAGATACTCACAAGTGAATTGATCATATGAAGGTTTGACTGTCTACATAGCTCATAAATGGGGGTGAATAGTTGTTTAACTAGTTGACAAAGAATTGTATACGGAAACAAAAGAAAACCAGTTGAGAAAGAAGATGGTGTTGATGATAAGGATAGGTGCGACTTGGTCTGGGCTTGGATTTGGAAACCTGAATGGAATTAAGGTCTGGTCTGATCTTGACCCTTGGAGTTGGACCCAATTTCCTTTCCAAGTAGAGAATTTTCAATTGGGCTGGGCCTGCGTTGGGTATGTTGAAGTTTCACTTGGGTCAAACTTTACAGACATGCCATTCAAATTGGACTCAGGTCTTTTACCATATCATACTAAGTTACTGATCCACTTGAGCTGCACACATAGTTGATAGGATCAAAATCTAGATTCTAGAGGTGATCGGGTTGCATCCACTGCCATTGGGAAAGTAGTGTAATGCATTGGCCATGCAGGGGCGATTGGTAGGCAGGACATCACTGTCTAAAAGAGCCGAGAATGGTGGGATGTATAGTTCGTATGGACCTACCTGCGAAGGGTGAGACGTATATAGTCGCAGTATTTAAGTGAGGACAGGGTTGATGGGCTGGTGGGATGTGGGAGGTAGATACATTTAATAAGGAGAGCCCGTGTGGGATGAGGTGACCCTTGTCACTTGTGGCAAGAGAGGCCAGCCAGACCAGACCAGGCCAGTCCTCCTTGTGGCTCTCTTTCAACTGCGTGGTCCACACACACTTTGAATGGGTCTCCCTGCTTTGATTTTTTCTCCTCTTCCGTCATGGTTTTAAATATCGGCCGAGATGTAATGTATTTGCCAATTCAAATATGTTCTTCAAGAAATAAAAAACTACATCAGAATGACGTCCAATGCGCACTTGTAGCCTCTAAATAACAACGTCGGACCAAAATTATATGATGTTGGGCTTATCAATCCATTTGGTTTTTGTATTGCAGAAATTGAAATTAAAGTTGAGAAATTTATTTGGTCCCAACGTAAGATTGATTGATGTGTCACTTGTGCAAGTAAATCTGTATCATGGAAGTTTGAAATTTGAGAAATTCAGCTGGACCATTAATTGATTACATCACTAGTGGACATGATCAATCTAATCAGCCCTACTAATGGAGTGAATATGTAGCCCAATTCCAATACATGAGGGTATTTATTTTCATCAATTTATATTTTGTAAGTAGAGCTCACTGATGAATTTATAGACCTAGTCATAGAATTTATCTAATTTCGAGCATAAAAGATAAAAAAAATTCATATGAGCTGATAGAAACCATCATTAAAACTGAAATCACACCGACACAACCGATACATCAATATAAACCAGACGTATCAATCATATGTATTGGTGTTTTTTACGTGTACAACGTGCGGTACAATACCGGCCAATACTTGAAATTATAGTACCTAATATCAACGACAGGCTTTAAGGAATTAAAGGTGGCCGAATACGATAGTTTTAGCTCCATTCAAGAACAAAAAGAAAAAAAAGAATGTGATAGTTTTAGCTCCATTCAACAACAAAAGAATGCGATAGTTTTAGCTACCACCTCTACGTTTGACTTAGCTTGGAGCCTTGGATAATGTGTGTGCTCACACGGCTAATCAGATAGGTATGGGAATTGGCTTTTGTAGAGAGAGAGAGAGAGAGAGAGAGAGAGGGGACCAGTCAACAGTCATAGGCTGCTGTCTAGTAGCCTCCAAACAATCTAAATGGGTGTGGCACTGTGGTGTGGATTGACTTTTAGTAGTAGTCTTTGGACCATTGTCCATCAATAAGTTACCATGTGGTTGTCAGTTTGGAAAATTCCTAGCATTCAAGAATTCAGCTATTGAAACTTCCTGATCATGTGTGTTCATGTTCTATTGCTTTGCCAGTCCCTTTGAGTTGTGAGCACAAGTACAGTGAGGTTTGGGACTGCCAACCAGAAAACAGGTTGGGTAATGGCTGTATCCACCCATGACCGGACTAGAACATGATTAGTGGAGTAAGGGTTTGTGACTGGATACCCATGAGATACTTTTTAGAGGAAACTGCTGTGAAGTACTGATTCTATTAAAACCCCAAGGTGGGCCCATCTTTCCTAAATCTAATACATCAGGATTTAACTCCACTTTTATTTAACTTGGCCTAACATGTTGAGATAATTTTATTAGCCCCTCATTAGATTGCTCTAGTGTTTTACATGTTATTCATTCTGCCCCTAGTTGGGGGAGTTTCAAGTTTTTAAATAAGCAATCCCACTCAAGGATCAATTGGGCACTCTACTATCACTTTATTAAAACACATGTGTCAGCAATATCTTTAAAATTTGGCAGCAATTTCATGGTAATTCCCTGAAAATGCCTTATCTTGATATTTTCAATTCATCATCAAAATTGTTTTACTGCAAAGGGGGTATCAGTAAAACCATCATCGAGCGAGAGGGGTAACTTTACCACTCAACTAAGGGACGGTCTTTGCCCTTTTCCCTATAATAATATTATTATTATTTCTTGATAACATAAGTATCTCCACCCAGCTCAGCGCACGAACTTTTGGCCTTTAGTCCAAAGGACACTCGATTTTGAACAACCAAGAACTAATCGCTAGGGGTGCATACAAATCCTCTTATCCACGTGCACTAAGTAAAACTATGGGAGGTGACCAAGGAATGTAAATATATATGTGTCGAATACAAGACTCCTTTTCTAAAGTTATACGAAGCTATATTAAATTTCTTTCCTTTTCTAAATATTTTTTTCTCATGGTTCCTCATTTTCTATTTTTCTTTTTCTTTTTTTTATTTTGTATTCAATTTATTTTTATAATATGTTTTTAATTTTTCCAAGTTAATCTTTTTTTTTTTTAACACAATTTTCTTGGTAACATCCCATCAAAAGGCAAAAAAAATTAAACTTAGCCCATACTGTCTCCTGCATATTTCTGCAACAGCAAGATTGACTGGATGCAACTGAGCAGAATTCAGAGTTCCAGATAAAACAAGGAGGCCTACAATTACAAGTTAGGAGTTGGGACCAGCCAATAGTCAACCTATTACGTGGATGTGAAGAAAACAAGTAATAAAACTGGAGAAGAAAACTGTCAACAGCATAGGTTTGAATTGAAGACATGTAAACAAAAAGTGAGGCTTATAGTACCAGAGGTGGCTTTGTGATAATATGTAATGTGGTACGTGTCCACAAGGATTTCTTTCAGCCATTCAATCCATGGAAGGATCTAGAGGAGCATGGAAAGGACATCCTTTGATCCTGCTAATCTTAGAAATCTAATCAGTTGGATTTTTTAGTTCCATAATCATGGCTACTGTCTCTCCACTTCCAAAAGATGGGTTAGAGTTGGTTTTGTAAAGTGCATCAATGTCCATGATTGAATCCAATTGGGATTAATGTTTGAATCGGTGTCAAATTAGGCAAGTGACAATTCATTTTGGAAGGTAGGGGTCCCTGTGAGTGAGTGTTAATTTTCACCTACTAGGATTTTGGTTCCACTTTTGTGGACAGCATAGATTGAGAATTCCACACCGTTCACTTGCGGGGCACACATGGGTGAAAAAAGTGCTGTATAGAATTTGGAGAGGATACTAGAGGGCTGAGTTGACTTTATGAGAAATTGGTGAGGAATCTCCAAGGATTTGGCATCCGGAGTGAAATCAAATTTGAGATGTGCACAAATCAAGAACTTCTTAATAGTATAATTATTCACAAGAAACAACTTATCCTTCTCCAAATCCATCCTTGACCACCCAATTATCTGCTACCCTCAATCCACCCCAACTTTGAACATGTTTTTGGGGCACCGATCCATACGGTCCACACCAAATTTGAACATGTTTTATGAGGCCCGCTTGATTGAGGCTCGTGTGAGTACAGCCAGAATTAGGCCTTTGACAGCCTTACAAAATCTGAAAGTGTTGGTTCCAACTTCCAACAACTGTGATCCAGTCTAAAGATATGGATTACAAGGTACGAGTGTTTATGGACGGGCCAGTTGGGCTGAAACTTGTTAAAGCCCTGTCCGTGTCTTTAGGCCTACTTATCGGTTCAGATCTAGCAATTGGGCCTCAGAATTGGCCTTGGTGTAGCCCATCTATATGGTCCGTGTGCTAAATATATCGGACTGGGTGTTAGCCTGATATAGGTCCGTGCTCTGACCGTTTAAACTATCGGGCCAGAAAATAGGCTCAGATCCAGCCCATTCACCTAAATAACAGCCCAGCCCTATCAGCACAATATGGGCTTGGGTCAGGCTGTCTCCCCACTCAAAATACTGTTGAGTAAAAACTTGGTCAACTCTTACCAAGTTTTGGTTAAACTGATCAGATATAACTGCACTCTCTGGAAAGATGATGATTAACTTCTAGGGTTCTATTTTTTTTTTCTTTTTACCAAACATACTTCTAGGGTTCTATTAAACAACCTGAACATGGGCCAGTGCAGCTTGGACACAACTGGAGCCCGTCCTATACAGGCCATGTATTGGGCTGTATCTTTGGTTAGCACGACTGTGGGCTGGTCCTGGGATTCTTTGGTTCATATAGCTATATGGGTTGGTTTCTTCGCCTGGCTGATATGTTACATTTAAACCTATTGTTTTTTGCGAATAGGTTAGGCCCAGACTTAACTTGTGACATGGTGGATTTAGGCTTGAGTTTAGGCCCGGTGAATAAATGGTCTGGCCTTCATATTAGACCAGCCTGGGCCCATGGCCAGACATCCTATGGATGGCAGTAGACCTCCACTTAACCAGTCCTCCAGGTCAAGACCCACAAATTTTGGGTATGGACCATATGTTTGTACCTGATTGATAATAAGGTCTAGGTTCAAACCCAAATAATTATGTGGCCAAATGACTCTTCACTTCACTTCACAGTTCACTCCATTAATTAAGTAATGTTGGATTTCATTATTATTTGTAAAACTTAAAATGGCAGGTCGTAACTTGCAATTTCCCTATTTCTTATTAGGGCCTTTTGAGGGGAGAGGGAGAAGGCAGAGCGCGAGAGAGTAGGGGCCATATACGTACTTTTACTACTTCGCATGCATTTTCTTCCATTAAATCTCTTCTTCTTGTTCTCTTTAGAAATTCTTGATTGCATCTATTTCTTTCTGTATCTGTTCTCGTGTTGGGTAGATAGCTCTTCTCATAAGATAATCAGCTCTTTATTGAATCTTTTAAAGAAAAGGAAGAATACCCATTTTCTATTGCCATCTCTTGTTTAAGTCTTGCAACTCTCGTGACCCATCAAACTACTACAAGTCTCGTGACCATTTTTTGTCCATTACAGTCTCCATTCAACTCACTCTACATCAATCCATATCCCAACCAAACACCAGGTCACAGAATTCCTTGAAATTTCCCATACGTTTCATTTGATTGCAAGTGTGGACTTCAGAGTGTGTTCACATGAATGATATATTGCATGTTCTTGGTATCCATTGAAATATGGATTTCATTATAAAAGAATGAGTTGCACTTTCAGGAGTTATCAGTTATCACCTTGAAGTGAGGAAAGTAGACAGTGGATGAGTACATCAACAGATTACATAAGCATGCTTATTTATGTGCTTGGTAGATGAGTGAGTAACTGTGAAGAGCTAGTTCATTATATGAAAGGCTCGCTAGAGGATGTAATGAAGTTCCGCCTACAAGTAGAGATGGCGTCAAGCTTGGTTCAACCCCAAATTCCGAAACTGACGAAGGAGCTATGAGAATTGGAGTATCCAGATGAAGACGCTACTCGGATCCCAGGATTTATAGGAGATTGTCACCGACGGGTACAAGGAATCCACTGCAGAGCAAGAAGCTGCTTACACTCCGGAGCAGAAGACTGCCTTGAAGGATGAAAGGAAGAAAGACAAACAAGGCTTTATTTTTACTCTATCAAGGGGTAGATGTTGTAACCTTTGAGAAGATCGCAAAAGCGACATCAAGCTAGCAAGAAGGCGTGGGAGACTCTTAGTACTATCTTCAAAGGAGTAAATCCGGTCAAGAGGGTCTGTTTGCAAACCCTCCGAGCAGAGTTCGAAGCAGCCCATATGAAAGCACATGAAAGAAGGTGAGAGCATTTCTGATTATTTCTCGCGATTGCTAGTAATAGTTAATCAATTGAAGAGAAACGGTGAGTAGATGGAAGGCATCCAAGTCGTAGACAAAGCTTTGTGATCCCTCACAATCAAGTTTGAGCTTGTGGTTGTGGCCATTGAGGAGTCCAAAGATTTAGGACTCTTTCAATAGAAGAATTAATGGGACCGCTCCAAGTCCATGAGCAAAGTATGCAAAAGAATAGTGGCTCCATGGTGTTGGAACAATCAAAACTGACTCTAAGTAAGCAAAAACCCAGTCGCAGAAGTTCAAAACGAGGCAGCAACACCAATAGCAATCACGGTAGAGATAAAGGGGGAGCAAATCCTCAAAGCCAAGCACAATCTCAATTGAGGAGCTCCTACAATCCCAGAAGAGGAGTTGGCCGAGGTAGATTCACCCGTGGTTGTGGAAATTCAAAAAGTGTCAAGTGCTACAGCTACAACAAGTTTGGACACTATGCCTAGGATTGCTGGAGCGAACCCGCGAAATGAGGCGAGCAATCTAACTTCGCATAAGCAAGAGATGAAGAGAAAGAAGTCTCCACGATTCTTCTAGCACAAGAAGGCTATGGCCAAGAAAATGTTTGGTATTTGGATTCCGGCGCGAGCAACCACATGTGCGGGAAAAAGGAACTCTTTGAAGAGCTCACTGAAGATGTCAATAGAAAAGTAAGTCTCAGAGACTCATCAAAGCTTCCTGTGCGAGGTAAGGGAAAACTAAGATTTATCAAAAAGACGGTGTGCCTGCGTACATCTCAAATGTATATTACGTGCCTAACATGAAAAGTAACATCCTCAATCTTGGGCAAATCCTAGAGAAGGGGTATATAATATACATGGAGAATCTCTCTTTGTCATTGAGAGATATACATGGGAGGCATATAGCTCGAATCCACATGACGAAGAATCGCATGTTCCCACTCTATCTTAACACAAAGCTAGAGAAGTGTTTCCATGGACTTATAAATAAGAAAACATGAAAGTGGCATCTTCGATATGGGCATCTCCACTTTAACGGGCTCAAGTTATTATCCACTGCAAACATGGCGTATGGCTTGCCGACCATTGAAAAACCTAAGCAGGTGTGTGGGAATGTACACTTGGCAAGCAACAAAGAAACTCATTTCCAGTTGGAAAATCATGGAGAGCAAAAGTACCATTGCAATTGGTTCACACATATATTTGTGGACCATTGGAGAGACATTCTCTCGGAGGTAACAAATACTTCAGCACGTTCATCGTCGACTTCAGTAGAAAGCTTTGGGTGTTCTTTATCAAAGAGTAGTCATATGCCTTCAATATTTTCAAGAATTTCAAAGCCCATTATTGAAGTAGAGAGTGGTCGTAAGATTAAGACATTTAGATCTGACATAGGTGGAGACTGTACGTCAAAAGAGTTTCAAGAGTACTACAGACAGTGAGGCATCAGACAACAATTTACGACTGCTTATACACTGCGGCAGAATGGGATAGCGGAAAGGAAAGGCCGCACCATCCTCGATATGACAAGGACCATATATGCTTAAAGAAAAAGGCCTTCCAAAAGAGTATTGGGCAGAAGCAATTGCATGTATATCCTACTTACTTAACAGACGCCCTACAAAAAGTGTAAAGAACAAGATGCCGCAAGAGGCAAGGAGCGGCCATAAACTGAGTGTGGCACATCTAAAAATATTTGGGTACGTTGCATATGCCCATAGTACCAGAGGCCAAGATGAAGAAGCTTGATGATAGTGGAGAAAAGGGTATCTTGATTGGATAATGTGAAGAGTCTAAAGCCTATAAACTCTACAATCCACTTATTAAAAAGGTGGTTAAGTAGAGATGTAATCTTCAATGAAGATGAGACATGGAGATGGAATGAAGAAAACATAGCCCAAGAAAAGCTTCTTGAAATCAAAGAACAAAAGACACATCCTCAGAATTATGAGGGCTCGCGGCAAGATGACATAACATTGACTGGGGAGGTGATCATGATGAAAGAAAGAGCACTAAAGGATATGTATTCTATCTTGGATTGACAACTTTCACATGGGTATCTAAGAAACAAAGCATTGTAGCATTTTCAACATGTGAAGTTGAATACATAACAACAACTACAGCAGTCTGCAAAGCAATATGGCTGAGAAACCTCATAAAAGAATTTGATCACCTACAAGATGAATCCACAACTATGTATGTGAATAACAAGTCTGCCATCAAACTCGCTAAGAATCCTATACAACATGGAAGAAGTAAGCATATTGATATCAGGTTCCATTTCATAATAGATCATGTAAAGCAAAAAACAGTAAAACTAGAGTACTTCAATACTACATAGCATTTGCTAGACATTTTCACCAAGGCTTTGCATTGCCACTAGACACATTCACAAAACTAGCTAAGAGCAAACCTTGCCACGAAGAGAGTCTAGAAGATTAAGATGACAGTGTTGGGAGGGGGAGTAATGTGAGGCGTCTCAACCTTTTCCATCATTCTCTAGAGAAACCTAGAGTCTTTAACCAACTCAATTCCACCGACCTCATTGAGAGTCATCCCGAGACCGACCTCAACATGTGGTGGTGCATGGGCCACGTGTCCCACTTGAAAGCCACATGGTCTCCATCGACCATAGTACTATAAATAAATGTGTCTTGGGTCATTTGGAGATACAACTCAAGAGAAGACACAACGTCAAAAAGGCCGAAAAATGACTGCTACGGGCGGTTGGACGGGCAGTCGGCAAAATCGCAGTCGTTTTTAGAAAATGACTGCCGTTGGCAGTCGATAACTTGTTAGATTAGCGACCGTCAAGAGTAGTCACTTTTTTTTAAAGACGGACATCGACAGTCGAAAATATTTTAAGTCATTTTTCTTAAAACTATATAAAAAAAAGAATCATCATTCAATTAACGACTGTTTGGAGCAGTCATTTTATTAGAGGGTTTTTAAAAAAAAATCATAATTAATTTTTAAAATTTATATTTTTCTAATAAAAATCCTGTAATTCTAAAAACTGTAAGTTAGCATCAACCATAAACATCCATTATCCATGAAATAATAACTCAAATAAGCTAATAAATCATCCATCTACTTAAAATTTAAACCATCAAAGTAGCTACAGTAAATGGTAGAAAATAAACAAAAACCGCGTTCACGTTCGGTATTACTAATACCACGATCACACACATCAGAATAAATACTACAAATAAAGTCATTTAACAGTAAAGCATGTGGGCTTTGAAACTAGCCAAACACTGTTCTATATGTGGGCCATGAAATGATGTCACCCACGGTGAGATCCCCAAAAGTCTTTTCTCCACCCAACAACTCTACGTCAAACTTCAAGATCTCATCTACAACGATCCTATAGCATCCTTCCTTTTCAGTTGACAAACCGAGAACGCGTCCAAGGGCAACGGTAATATCTTTTCGCACATAATGCAACAACCTACACGTACCATGGCGTGTATTAGTGTTCGGTTGATTTGTACATGCCAGTTGATGTGAGGAATCATCCCGAGCCTACAAACAATATTACAAATGCATTGTGTTAGTATTTCATCAATCAAGATAATAATTAATTTATCGAATCAATCATGTAAGAAAAATAAACTTTGTACCTGAGATGAACTACCATGATAAGTTGAAGGTCGCACTTGTGTCCCACCTTGGGTAAGAGTTTGTTTCAGCTCATCCATTTCCCTACGTATGCCCATCTGACCCTCCTTCAACCTTTTCACCTCAGTTTGAAGATGTGTATTGCATTCATGCTCTTCCTCCAAGGCTCTTTTATAAGGAGCTGAATGTTTTATGGCCGTTTTTGAAACAGTGCCTAAGCCACATACACATCCTCGGCTATCACGACCAAAGACCTATGAAAGAAAAAAAAGAGTATACCATAAAACCCACAAAATTAAAGATTATGAATGAGAAAAGATATTATGATCAACAAGCAATAAAAAGATACCTTTGTAATTGCATCATGGTCTAAATCACCTTGCGCCACCGAGCTGTCAGATTCATAAGCAGTAACAACAGCATCCTGCAGTAACAAAAAGGGATAAATAAGAAGCATAAACACATTTTGACAAACATTAACGTATACTTCATAAAAATGTTCCTATGAAAAATCTCTAATGTAAAATATTTCTCGAAATTTCGGCATAGTCTCCCCTGTACCTGTGACATTTAATTTTTTTTACAACCTGCTAAGTACCTGTACATAACAAAAAAAAGCTTCATATAAACAACCAAATGCTCTAACACACTACAAAGTCATTCACCACTACGTCATTAGTCATTCACCATTCGACCATTAAACTCATCACAAATATTGAGAGAAGCCTTCTGGGCTTTCAGCAATCAACCCATATGTCCTCACCAATCGCGTGCCCCTCCAAACTACAACATTCACCACTCAACCATAACACTTCAATGATTTACTTCACACATACACCACGAATATTAAATAAAAGGGTTCTCAACTAGCAATTCAAATTAATAACCTATTCACCAATTATAGTAAAATGGTTCTCACCACATGGGGGCTCGATGCTGATCCATCCTTCCTTTTATGAGTGGCCAAGAAGAGATCCGTGCGAGTTAATGGTTGATCCGGATTTTTAGCTTTCTGTAAAAAAAATTGAGATATTTTAAAAATATAGTATAATTGCAAAAAGAAAATATGTGCACAAATCTTACCAACTCTGCAGCCACTCTGGCCTGTCCCTTCCTGCCCGTTGTGTGTGGACTCTTCAACTTTGACCTAGCAATCTTACCAGCCTCCCTGGCAGCTAAGGCCGCCGACGTCGAGGATATGTCCACAAATTTTACCCAATCTTCTGGTTTCACGTACTTGGGCACATTACTTTTCCTCTCTGCATCTGTGAGGTATTTGTCTATTGCCTGATGACGAAGACCATACTTCCAACCTTTCCACGATATATTTGCTTTCTTCATAACAAATTTTTTATAGATCTCCCTGATGCTGTAGGTGCTCTGCAAAGATTATGAATGAGGAGTTATGAATATAATGAAATGCTGATATAAAACTTTAAATTATATAAATGTAAAAGTACTCACAATCACACCGTTCCAAATTTGCTCCTTAATCTCACTCGGCACATTTGTCCATGCCTCATATATGGGGGGCACATATGTCCTCACCAGATTTCCTATCAACGAACTCAGTTGGGCAGCATCTGGTCCGATAGGTTGGTCATGCTCGCTAAAAGTGATTGACTTAGGCAAGCCTGTTTCAAATTGACTATTGTAAGGATTAGTTTGTTAAGAAGAAATAAAATAAAAGTGAATACATATAATGATTGTTGGCAATATGTACTCTCGCGGGAACTACAATCCGATGGTGTAGTTGCTGACGCAGCAGAACTATGTGTTGTTGATTGATCATGTGACATACTGGCTGCAACAAAAAATGTGAACTTTGAATATTGTTGTCACATAAAGAAAATTGAAATGTCAAACTAAGGAAGGAAACTAGATCGATGAAACATGAAATAAATTCCAATTCAATGAAACATGATATGTACAAATTGGTCCATTTAATGAAATAAATATGCAATGAGAAAAATATTTGACATGAGCTTGTCACCTCAAATGATATCAACATCTATAATATCATCATGTAATGCTCCGATATATGCCTTTTCATTCGTTCTTGCCTCAAAAACTAACGGATCTTCATAAGAGTCCATGTCTTGAATAAGTCTTTTTGGAGCATCCAACACAACATGCCACCCATCCGTAGGACGACTTTGATCTTTGCAATAAAAGACTTGAGAAGCTTGAGAAGCAAGTATAAATGGCTCATCTGATTCTTTCGTAGTTCTCATTAACCTCTCTAAATTGACATATCTCAAGTTTGTTTCTGGATCAACTCTAATGCTGTTTGTGTTCTCTATACGCACCCAATCACAGTTGAATACTACTACCTTGAAGTCATGGTAATCTAACTCAAGAATTTGTTTAACAATGCCATAGTAAGGGACCTCCTCAGATACGAAATTCGTGTCGTTGACACTAGTTCTGAACTTAGTTACAGCTTTCATAGAGACCCCGCTGTTTTGTGTTGTTTTCGATATTTCCGAATCCGCTGTGCAAAAAACATATCCATTTATCGCATATGAGGTATATGAAAGAGCCTCAAATTTAGGTCCATCAGCAAGCCTTTTCAAGACACTATTCTCCTCATTTTGTAATTGTTGTCTAAGCCAATGAATGTAATCCATCTCCTTTTCTGTTCGTATGGTGCCTCCCCGATTCTGAACATTAGATACGTGTTCCTGTACGTATCTATCATAATTCCTGAAAATAAATTTATTTTAAAATTTAGATGCATTATATGTGTAAAAAGTTAGCTAAGAACAAAGAAATTAACCAAATTTCTCATACTCTTTCCACGCGATATTCTCCACAGACGACTCCAATACCCATTTACGTGCTTGCTGGTATTGCACAATCTCAATATATTCGACCTTCCTCTTTTTATCGATAGGATAGGCACGTAAACCATCATCGTCCATCCACTTCCCCCATGCTTTCTTATGGCTTCCTTTTGTACCATTTGGCATATAATTCATGGCAAACATCATTGCTTCATCCATAAGGAAGCACTCTGAAATAGAACCCTTTGGATAGGTATGATTCACCACATATCGTTTGAATGTTTTCATCATCCTGCCACATGTCGGATTAATAAATTCTCTACACTAAACATTATTAAGGGAAAAAAAATATCTTTAGCATTGAATTTGATTTACCTCTCGAAAGGATACATCCATCGATATCTAACAGGACCGCAAATTTTTGCCTCATCCGCCAAGTGCACAACAAGGTGTATCATAGATACGAAAAATGAGGGTGGAAAGTACTTTTCGAACACACATAATGTTTCTACAATGCTATCTTTCATCTTCATCAACTCTTCACGGTTTATAATTTTTGAACACAAGACATTGAAAAATATAGACAATTGTCGAATAGCAGCACGTAATGGCTTCTGTGATTCAAATGCATACATCAACATCACTGGAAGTAGTTGTTGCATGAGAATGTGATAATCATGAGACTTAAGGTTTTTGAGCTCCAAATCATCCAAGTTTACATTATGTCTCCAGTTCCCACTATACCCAATGGGAACCTTCAATTGGTATAAGGTTTTACATATTAATTCTTTCTCCAACCGGGACAGTGTGTAAGGAGCATCTGGATAGGTCAACTTGCCATTCTTTTCTATGGGCCATAATTTTTTCTTAATCTTCATCTCCTTTAGGTCTTGGCGGGCTTGAAGACCATCTTTCGTCTTATCCTTTGTATTCATAATTGTTCCAATTAGAATCTCTGTCACATTCTTCTCAATATGCATCACATCCAAATTATGACGAATGGGAAGATCCTACAAAATTTAAAGATTCGTGTTAGTATGTAAGTATTTTATACCGCATTGCTTTAATTTTAAGATACAACAATGTAAAACGAACCTTCCAATATGGCAAGTCAAAAAAGATCGATCTCTTTGTCCATGGAGTGGAATTAAGCTCATCCGCGGGCCTCTTCCTTTTCTTACTCTTCCCAAAACTAGTTTGAATATTCTCCATTTTGCTTAACAGCTCGGAACCACTCAAACGCCTTGGAGGCTTTCTATGTTCCTCTTTTCCATTAAATTGTGATTTTTGACTCCGGAAAGGATGTCTCGAATTTGGTAGGAATCTTCTATGCTCCATGTAAGTGCATTTCTTTCCATGTTTTAGCCACAATGAATCTGTCTCTTCTCCACACACAGGACATGCATACCTTCCCGCGGTCCTACAACCTGACAAATGACCATATGCCGGGAAATCATGTATAACCCATAGCAGAATTGCTTTCATTGTGAACCTATTTTTATTGTAAGAGTCATATGTTATGGTTCTGATGGACCACAATTCATTCAACTCTGCGATCAATGGTTGCAAATAAATGTCAATATCATGCCCTGGACCTTTCTTTCCTGGAATCAATAATGTTAGCATTGTGAACTCCTTACGCATGCAAAGGGATGGAGGAAGATTATATGGAACAACCATAACAGGCCAGCAACTATATGCATTGTTCTTTATCCCGAAAGGATTGAATCCATCCGTTGCAAGTCCTAATCGAACATTACGTGCCTCAGAAGCAAAGTGTGGATTTTTACGATCAACTTGTTTCCAACAGGATGAATCCACTGGATGACGCATGATTGAGTCATTAGGTACTAAGCTTGCATTTGCATGCCGTGTCATGCTCTCTGCAATCCACGGTACACTGTACATTCTTTGTAACCTTGGTGTAATAGGAAAGTATCTTAGCTTCTTCCAGGGCAAACGTACAGCTCTTGGCTTAGCAGGGTTTACCGGTTTCCATCTACTAAGCCCGCATGTTGGACAATTGTCCTTTTTTTCATGCTCTCTCCAGTAAAGTATGCAATCGTTGCGGCATGCATGTATAATTGTTTCCTCCATACGCAACGAATCGACAATCTTCTTGGCATTGTAAGTATTATCAGGCAAAGCATTGTGTTCTGGAAGGACCCTTCTGAAAAGTTGTAACAACTCATTGAAACTCCTATTAGACCACTTATGTCTAGTCTTCATGCTCAACAACTCAACTGTGACTGACAATTTCGTATCATCAGTTCGACATGAGGGATATAAGGGTTGCATCGCATCCTCCATCAACTTCTTATATTGGATACCCTCCGGTGAATTATCCTGAGCATGAACATCTTCTTCATGATTAGTTTCATCCATGCATATAGGCGCACTACCCCCCATATGATATTCAACGCCATCCTCATTAGGGATACGTGCAAACACGTCATTCACCATATCAACCATTCTTGGGAATTCATCTTCATTGTTGTTAATGGTGCCAATGTTTACAGTACTTGTAGAATGAATTTCTCCATGATGGATCCATTTGGTATAAGATGTATCTACGCCATCACATATCAAATGTTCACGGATGTCTCTTAGTGTCTTTTTCCCTCCTACTATATTACGACATTTGACACAAGGGCAACAATACCAATCATCACCCCCCAGCTTTTGTCGATTAGCTCTTAAGAACTCTAAGAAATCTTCAACTCCCTTTAAGTATTCATTAGATAACCTTGGTGCCATCATCCACTCTTTGTTCATGGCCATAATCTGAAAAATGACAATTAGCACTTAAATTAAAAAATAACACAACATAATTCCTCCTCTTTGGAAACCAAAAACAGGGCATCAAATTATCTCATACACCTTACAGTTTTTTAGTACATGGATGTACTCAAATTTCATTTTCTCACATCAACCAACAACTAGTGTCTTCAAAACAGATCATCTGAAAAGTAAAAAATAGCTCAGACAACTATTGTCTGAACTAAGACCCAACCATCTCTCTCTCTCTCTCTCTCTCTCTCTCTCTCTCTCTCTCTCTCAGGTTTTTCTATGATCCTAATAATGTCTTTGACTTGATGCTTTAGTTACAATGCATAGCTTTATTCTCACATAGCTCTAGATTGGAATTCACTTTTGGTAACATTTTGTTTTGTACAGCCAAACAGTACTGCCAAAGTTACAAGGCAATGACTGCAATTGAGTTTATTAAAGTTACGGGTACCAATATATCTCTTAACAAGCAGTGACTGACACTGTATTGGTAACGTTTTCAATAAATTTATATGTTGTGAATGAACCAGATTTTCACATGTCTTTACATCTACAATTCAGTGCACAAAATGGCTTCCTGTTACAATAATTATGTTGCAAACTCTTTTCAATAATTTAAAATGCAGTGATTGGACCAGATCAATAGGTACCCATATCAAAATGCAATACCTGAAACTGAGTTGAATACAGTTACAGAAACTGTAGTGGAAATATTTCCAACACATTTAAATGCAGTACTGACAGAAACAGCTCTACAGGTACCACCAATTCATCTCTTATAATGCTATGGCTCAATGATACCGGTTATGATTCATTTACTATACCAGAATGATAACAATGTGTCCTATTTGGGACCGTTTTAGAACTTATAGATGGAAAAACAAGTAAAAGAGATTTTCTTCTTCCAATTAACATTAAAATTTGCTCTTACTTTGAATTTATTTTATCTTTCTTCCTTTTAGCTAATACAGGTAATCACTGTTGGTGCTAATGAGGGCTATAATTCAGCGACTGCTATATGTTTGTTTGGATTCTAAATTAACTTTTTTTTGTACTATCATCTTAGAGTGGTAATTAGTTTTTTCTCATCTTGCTTCATTTTTGAGTGGTTTAGAACTTTTAGATGAAATTCAAGTAAAAAAGAAGTTCTTCCAATTAACATTAAAATTCACTTTTATTATGCATTTCTTTTATCCTTCTTCCTTTTAGTCGATACAGGAACCTAATAAAACCCAATCAAACATTGAGATTATGCATACATGGAACCTAATAAAACCCAATCAAAGTTGCAATCCACCATCCATCAAAAAATATTGAAAGTAAGAATTAGGTTCAATCATTATAGCATTTGGCAATATTAGATATTAAGAAAATTGGTTGAAGGGGGAAAAAGCCTAATCAACAATTTGAAAACAGAGAAGCAACAATAATAGAGGTGGAAAATAGAATAATGGGTGAGAAATGGAGTTGACCATCTTCATCACAGATTCACAGTAGAAGATATTCATGACAAATGCCACACGACACATTTTGGTGATGGCGTGGTTGTCGACAGTTAGGATTTCCGAGAATCTACAGAGCTCAAGTCCCATCTGAATAGTGACGGGGAAGCACCTTGAGAGGCGGCAACGACGGATTGACGGATTGACGAGGGCGACACCACCCTTCTTAGCCCATCTCACTGCTCTGTCAGCTCTTGGATCTTCTTCTGCTTGTGCTTAATGTAGTTCGCTGCCTCATTCATGTGATCGGTGATGGACCGCTTTTCATAGAGATCAGTGAAAATCCCAACAGGGATGGCGGTCGTCGGTACCCCCAACCCCCAACCTACCAATCTCAGATCCATAATCTCCTCCCCCAGATCCACAGCTCCCCTTCCACCTTTACCTCTTCCCAGCATTAATCATTCCCAATCCAGGCCAGTTCGGTCTGTGGCTGCTCTGTCCCATAATGCGCCTCTCGATCCAGCTTCTCCCGCCTCCAGCGAGGTGGATCCTCCTTTCCAGGACCCTAACCTGCTTCAAACCCCAGCCTCACCAAACCTGCTCGACCTGCAGCTCTTTCCCCCATTCTCCCCCTTGCCTCTAACCTCCCTCTCCTTTCTCATTCTCTCCCCCCTGTTCCAGCTACTTCTCTTGCACAGCCCTTGGACGAGGCTCGTTATTCTTCCAGGCTAGCATCTAAAAACAGTTTGTATTTTTGCAATTTCGGAGAACTCGGGCAATGGGCCACATCTTGATAATATATAGAAAATGAATGGATTAATACAAGAGAAGAAGAAAATACCTTGTAGCAGAAGTGGAAGTGCCGCTGCCGATGAGGGGGAGGAAATCTTCCGCCGAAGTCAAAGTGCCGCTGGCGATCGAGGGAGAGAGGGAGAGAGACCGATCGAGTAGGGGGGTGTGGGTTGGGGGGAGAAGGGGGAAAAATCGAGAGCTTTAGGCGATCGAGGGAGACAGGGAGAGAGGGCGATCGAGGGAGAGAGGGAGAGAGACCGATCGAGCAGGGGGGTGTGGGTAGGGGGGAGAAGGGGGAAAGATCGAGAGCATTAGGAGATCGAGGGAGAGAGGGCGAGAGGGCGATCCAGGGAGAGAGGGAGAGAGACCGATCGAGTTTGGGGTGTGGGTAGGGGGGAGAAGGGGGAAAAATCGAGGCTTTATATCCTATGTTTGAGAAAGCGCGCGTGGGTGTCGAAAATATCCAAATATTGGCGGGTTTTTGCTGCGCCAATAGGACTGCTATGGGAGATCAGTAACGTCATATAGCAGTAAAAAAAAACAGACGGCCCATATCAGTCTGTAAAACCCAAGCGTCAGAGTCATTTATAAGCGTTTTTGACGTAGTGAGAGAAGTAAAGTAAAGTGAAGTGAAGTGAGAGTTGAAGTGTGCAATGAGAAGTGGAGTGATAGTGAGAAAGTGTGGTGCCTCAGTACAGGTTGGAGTGAGTAAGTGCTCTCTTTGAATTGAGTGAGTTTATTGAGTAAAAGTGTAGTGAGTCTCTTTCTTATAAGAGTGTAGACTTAAATTGTGTTTCTTACAAATTGTAGTAGTGTATTTGTGTGTATAGCTTGTAAGCATTGCAGTAGTGTCTTTGTGTAAAATCTATAAAGTGGGTTCTTAGTGTAATTTGTAATTTGTAATTAAGTTGTAACTAGTATGTATCTTTCATTGTGCAACAAAGTGGTGTCTTTCAAGCTGTTTCATATATATATATATATATATATATATATATATATATGAAACGCATAGGTGATGTACTCTGTTTGCTAGCTTAGTTCTTACACCGGCAAAGAAGGGCCAAGTTGTGAAGATGAAAATGAAGAATTCGTTAGGGAAGAATTTGAAGTTGAAATCCTTACCGAACCAATCAAAGAACCGATATGGCATTCTTAGATGAAAGAAAAAGAGAACATTGAAAGCTGCATTAAGGAAGGGGCAGTATAGAAGAGACGAGAAAATCAGATCTGAAGCCTATTTTTACATAGAATGCATAAAAATTCATGATCAAATAAGTTCCAACAAAATATTACTTTTTAGTAAACAGTGCGATAACGGTCCAGTCGCAGTTCTTGGCAAAACTCAACATCTAGAGAAGTGACACCTCCAATTTATTTTTAATTGGAGGAAAAGTCCAAGTGTTTTGACATGCCAAGTGAATAAATTAGAAGTTTGTATGATGGACCCTTAACCCGGGAAGACATCAATGGAACTACAGGGTGAGAAAACTGCTGGAAGTTCTGCCCAAGGCATTATTGGGCAGCCTTGTCCAAGGCCTAACAGACCTAACATGCCTACAACCCACCTAGGCCCAAGTAATATATGAGGAAGGCCCATAAGGCCACATGGGCGGCGTTCACTTAATACTTTAGGGTACATGTGGGTCTACTACTCTACTTGTATTTGAAAAGTTATGAATTTAGAAGATTATAGATTTATTATTTGGGAAGCAAAAGAGTCCCATTTCAATGACTTTATTTTTATTTTTTATTTGGAAAGATGATTACTACTTCCAATATGAAAACTCATCTCTCTATATAAATATGTGGTTTCTTCTTTTCTCATTCATGTAATTTATCAGTAAGAAATCTCAGTTTCCTTGATTTGTGGTTGTGTGCAATGCCACCTTAAATCTAATGGTGCTGATTCCCATATAGACATTAAGCTTTGGTGTTGATTTGTACTTGGCCATAGGCACGTCACCTCAGAAATTCCAAGGAATTCACTACAATGTTTGTTTGCATGGAATTCATGATTAAACTGACTCTAACAAAGGATTGTTAGAGATGGTGAATGGTGAAGGATATGAGGAAAAGATGTAGATGGGACTTTGATTTTTCTAGAATTTGAATTACTATGGTGGTGATGGCTATTCGCTTCCCATCTCCCCTTGGTCCATTTTCTACTCAAAGGTAGGGATGTAAATGCGTCGATTCCGGTTGGGTCCATGGTGGACTCAAAATCGGAACCATTAATGAGATGGAACCGGAACTATTTTGAAATTCGGTTTCTTGGATCCAGAGCCAAAACCATTAATGAGAAGATAGAACCGGAACTGTATACGGTCCGGGTCTTGGTAGAGAATAATATGTAAAAAAAAAAAACTATTTTTTAGGTGAGATTCTAAAAAATTGAGGTAATATGTTGGGTCTCGGGTCCATTGATCTAAAAGAAGGACCCGGGCCTAGACCCATTTACTTATCAAGGCCTAAATGAGGATCCAAATCTATTTTTTAACGAATCGAAACCTCCGGATAATCAAAGAATCAAGGACCCATTTACATCCCTACTTAAAGGGGATTTTAGCTTATACTCATTTTTGGATATTCATATTTGTTTCTTTAATTTTAACAACTTTAAGTTATATAAGTCTCAAAATTTTCTAGAAATTCAACTACATAAAACAAACAGACCCTACATATCAGACAAATCGGCTCCAAATGAATGCAAATGAAGAGAATTTGCTGGGGAGACTAGTTGAGGGCTAGATTTGATAATCTTGAAGTTGAACTCTTGCTGTCCATCATTTACTTGGGCCTGTTTCTTTCCAAGCATTTCTGACAGGAATTCAGGCTGTTTGTGAATTCCTGAATTCCAGTCAGAAATTCTATGTTCATTTACTAGAATTCGCAGCATTTTGGAATTCCAAAAAAGTGGAATTCCCAAATGCTAGCCCTTGTTCCAACATTTACAAATTCTGGCATTCCGGGAGGCTTCCTTAGAACTCTTGCTCTCTCTGACGGTGGAAGGTCATCTTCTTCGCTGCACCTCTAAAAAAAAATCAGATCTGGTTATCTGATTTCTTTCCACTCCTTTCATATATATATCTGGTTCCTTGAAACCCAAAACCCCCAAATCCACACCTTTATTTTGATTTAATCTCAATTTCATAATCATCTGACATCTTTCAAAATCCTACCATCTTCCTCAATGCTTGTACAAGAAATCCATCTCCTCTTACATCGAGACCGAATAAACCCCAGAATTCATGTATCCAACCTTTTTGAACAGAACTGCATTCAATTCAAGAGGATTTGTAGGGGCATCATTGTGATCTCGATTTCCTTTGAGGCAAGCGGCTCCGAGCTATGATGACGATCGAGATGTTGGATAAGGAAGATGAGAATGGGATGAAGATCATTGCAATGTGCAGAGATTCGAGTACTCATAAAATTGGAAATTTGTGGAATTCAAGTTGCATGAAATTCTCAGGCAAGAATTCTAGGTATAAAAGAAACGGAGAATTTAGGAATGCTAGAATTTGTAGCATTTCAAAATTCCAGCTTCTCAAATTCTACAAATTCCAACAGACATGAATTCCAAGAATTCTTACAAAAAAAACAGGCCTAAGGGTTCATGTGAACCTCATTTTACACCCAAACTTCTAGAATTCAGATTTCTTTTTCCCCTTTTTCAAGAAAACTTGTTCCAGGCTGAAGGGAACAAATGCAGTCTGAACGCATGCATGAAACATTTCATTTTTTAGTATGGTTTGTTGTTGAAACTTGAAAGCGTGAGGAGGATGCTAGACTTGTAAAGCCAATACAAAAAGCTTGATCCATATATTATAATGAGTACAAATGTGAGAATGATCTTGGGCTGATGGTAGCTTTGGGTCTGACTCGGGTAAGACCTACATGTATTGATTTGGGGGTAGTCGCCAAAAGCACACATGAAAATCCCTGGCCGACTTTCATAATCTATGTAAAAATTATATGCGTCCACATGAAAATCCTGCATTTACCCCCAAAACCTAATTATTAATTTGTTTGGGTCTGCCTCCTTTGATCGAAAATCCTAGGTGGGCTGGGTCTAACTTAATGTGTCGTGCTTACCTTTCTTTAATCCAATCCACTCATGTTGCATTTAGTAGATATACACCCTCCAAGTTTATCCGATTAAAACTGCTGGATGATCATGTGCACATTACAATGATCGACTCAACCATGTATTAGAGTGAAAGTTGGACTGATTCCTACACAAATGGGTCTATGTGCTATGAGTAGATTTGATCGTACAAAGGTGGGTGCCACAGTTTAAACTAGATAGTTGGCTTTTGTAAACACCATAACACTGTTGCACATGATCATTTCTCTCAGATTTGTTAGTGCGACAAGAGGATTTTATGCTCCACGAGTTCTTGTTCCTACCAAAGAGATGAATATGCATTTCTACCCCTCTTTATAGGAAATCAAAACATTCTCTGCTAAGGAGCATTGGTTAATTTGTTCTCTCTCCTCCACAAAGAAAATGTGTTGTACCAAATAATGGTGTTGTGGACTCCATGAAAAATCAGAATAATTCTCCTCTCTATTAAGAATCTTCCAATTGCACAAATGCACTATTATCAAGATCTCTGAAGGGCTAGCTACAATTCTGCAGACAATTCATAGATAGCCTGGCCGCTATTCCACACCAAAAAAAAATTCTTACATTTGGTGCGGCCACTCGCTTTTCTGTGAAAAAAGAGTAAAAAAAGAGCTAACTTCTCTGTGATTCTACGAAAAAGCATTTCCGATGGAACTGGGTCGAAAAAATCCTCTCCATGAAAGAGTAAATGCACTCACAACTAGTTTTCAGCGGACTTACACAAGCACTAAAATAAAAGTTTTCCAAGAATCCCTTCTTATCAGGTGGGATTCAACCATTTGAACATTTTGGATGACCAAGGCTCGGACCACACTTGCTCACCTATAAAAGTCCTGGTGCATCATGGCCCTAGCTGCAGACTATAGTCCCTTCTCCACCAACAATCTCTTGCTCAAAAAGCTAAATGTTGCAGAGGAGACATGTTACACATGCATCTTCTATTAACTCACTATTCAAATCTCACGGCCGTCTCGTGGACTGCACATATATTATAATGTGAAACTGATGAGGTGCTTACAGCCGAGTGCTCACCGCTCAACCCCACAACTTTTTTGAACTGCAAATAAATACAATGCCGTGTTGATGATCTTGATTTCATGGAAAATTAGATCTTTTTTTTTCATATATTTCACACACGATTTGTGGGCCCCCACCAATAATGGATGGAAGGTCCAGAGAAAAAGTTGGCATGAGATGTGGGAGGCGACAAAATGATTTTCTACCTCACTCGGATTGGGAAATATCTTACAAAGTAGTGTGAACAGGTTTTTTTTGTCATCCACTCGTTAGGTAGGTCGTGGTACTCTTGCTTACGGCAGTCAATGAACCTGATAGATCTCCTAAGTGGGCCCATGTGGATGTAGACCACCCTACACTTCCCTCGGTTGTCGTTGCATGTGCATCAAGGAGGGTGTGGAGTAGTTTTCATCATGACCAGTTTCATCAATAGGTCTCTTTTTTTTTTTTAGTAGGAATGAAGTTGTGATTAGTGTCAAATTTAGGTGGAAGATGGAAAGATCTCAATCAGAATTTAGTACACGGAAAATATCAACATCTGGATCAGTAGCCTTCAAGTCTGATGGTTTTAAAAAAGTCTCATTATAATTTTTTGGTCAATCCAATGGTGAGCAATGATTGCATTGATATATTTTTATGACAATTTACAAGGTAATAGTATGTAAACTAGAATGGAACGGAAAATAGGCTCAGACCACACATTAAAACAACTTGGATGGTTCTCACTTTTACAAATATTATTATTATTTTTATCAGGCCGAAGAAAACATAAATGAAAATAGGAAGAATACATATCAAAAAGTGCAATCCGTCCGAAGAAGATCTCACCCATTATAGATTGGAAAACGAAAGCATATTTGGGACAAACCCATGATGATGATGAAGTTGATCAATTCATCATGACAGATAATAATAAAATAAAATGACTATAATATCATGACAAAATCATATGAGTGGCTATATTTACAGCAGTCCTCTGATTGACATAAATTTCTAATATATTCCTTGATAAGGAGTTCTAAAGACTTCATCAGTGATAAAGACAAAAGATGTTTGCTAGCCTCTATTTTTTGTAAGTCAATATTGCAATGAGGAACTTGGTTGGAATGGCATTCAAATTGGAGTGTCAATTGATTATAGGTAAAGGGATCAGAATGATTTGTCTGAAGTGGGACCAGCAGCGTTAACCACCGTACTCCTAACATGAAGCGGGCCCCACCTCCAGCATGATTAGGACACTGAGAAAATCATTTTTCTAATGTTCCAGGAGTTTCCACTAATTTATTTGAAGACGAAATAAAAGAAATGTGTTTAAAAAATACAAAAAAACGAATGTAGTAAAAATGAGAATATTGAGATGGATGATGATAAAATTAGAAAAGATAGAATCTAGCATCAATAAGTGATAAATTAAAATAGACTCATTTGAGATGGTTTGGATATTTGCAATGTAAGCCAATAAACCACAGAAAAGTTTTTTTTTTTTTTTTTTTTTCATGCATGTTGATAGCCCACCAATGAAAATGGTAGGCCGAAGTGACATGATTGAAAGTAACGACGGTAATTGATAATAGATCTAATGAAGAGCAACATCTCAAATCCTTAAGTTTGAAGATATTGGTTTCGAATTTGAACATTCTAGATTCTATATGCATGAAAAATCAAGATTTGAATTTCTCCTAAATCCAAAAACAATTACCCCCACAATCTTATTCAAATCAAAGGATTCAAATATTGGAATAATTCAGTACCCAATTACAATCTAGTGCAAAAGGGATTGGCCGAGTGGTCAGGACCACGGTTCCTCCCTCTTTTGGAGTTATAGGTCTTGGTATCGACTTTCAATTCCTCATTCTTCAGGAATCGATGAAAGTTACCCACCTTGCGGTCACCGGGGTATTTACCTGACTTCCCTTTAAACCTAAAAAAATTAATCCAGCTCAATGCATTGGAAAAAAAAAAAAATTTACAACCTAATGACAAGTGCCGACATGGACGATAAGAAAACATCAATTGATCCCAAATCAGGCATTTGTTTTTCTTTAAGGGCACGTTTGGTAAATGTAGAAGAATCCTCTATTTAGAGGATTCTCTCCATCTCCAAAGAAGGCCACAATCCTCTAGTAGGATTCCCAAAGAGAGTTCCATGTTTGGATAGAGGGAGGATTCCTACAAATTGTAGAATATATAATCCAATGGTTATAAATATGTTTTATAAAAATTTTCAAAATTCATGAAAGATCAAGACCTTAACTTTCACCTCAAAGTACCTTGTGGTCATCTAGAAAATATGAACGGTTCTGATTGTGCAAAGGGGGCCCACAGGAATAAGAATTTAATATTTTAGTACATGGATTTTTTGTAAATATCTCAAGATTTAAGAATGATCAACGGTTGAAATTTGGTCAAATAGCCGTGTTTGACCTCCTAGAAATAACTACTGGTTCAGATCATGATTGTGGTGCCCACAGGAACCAGAAAATCGAAAACAAGGGACTGGATTTAATCCCGTTTTTAGGCCCACAACATATCAGAAATTGTCATCGAACGGTTCGGACGTTTATGCAAATATCTCAAGATCTAAGATGAATCAACGGTTGAAATTTGGTGAGCTAGCCGTTTTGGACCTTCTAAACACAATCATCGGTTCAGATCTTGATTGTGGGGCCCATAAAAACCAAAAAATCACAAAAATCGGACTGCCCTATATTAGCGTCCAGAACCACTGTAGCTCCGCAAATCCATGAATGGGCAGAATCCACGGATCCGATGGGGGGAGGTCTGACTTGCCAAATATTCAATAGGGTGGATTTCTGCAGTCCATCATCTTAAAATCCATGCTGAACCAAACGTAGAAAATCCGCGGGATGGTGGATTTTGGGCGAGAATTCCTGGGCTCAGACCGTTGCCAAACATGCCCTAAAAGAAGTACGCGCAGAAAGCCGAGTTTGGGAATGATGGCTTTTACTCAAAGAGTTTCCAGGAAAAATCTTTCCTCTCTTCCAAACAACAATAACTTATGTAAAAAGTGCCAGCACACGGTTTGTGGGGATATTGCTTAGCTGACGTGCCACCTGTACACGAAACGTGGCACGTGGCACTGTAAGGAAGTAACTTGTAAGCAAATCTCAGCCAACCAACTTCCAGATCAGAGATGAGAAGACAGCACTACCACACGCTTTTTGGGCCCCACTCGTCATGTAATTAACGCGTCCTCGCTTTTTATGGATGCCTCGCTGCTTTTCGGCCGATACCGCCGATAATCCACTGTTTCAAATGACGAAACTATCCTTTTTGAAATAACATCAGTTATTCGGTTAACCAACTGTACAATCCACGTGGCAGTTGTATTGCCAGTTTTCGTTTTTATTTCGGTTGAATCCAGATCCATCTGCTGGACACTTTGTCACAACTACTGCATAAAACCAACTAACGCATGCCCATAAATTCATTATGGGGCGCTCAAAGATATAATTTAGATCATGCTGTCATCCCCTCCATATAATTAAACATCAATACAGATTAACATCACTTCATTAGTAATAGTCCGTGCACACTAATATTTTTATCATGGTGGTAAATCCAATGGAGGCCCAGATCGTCTTAAATGAAATATGAGGATATATCATTCAAGGGAATGAGATTCATTTCAAAATTGTTCGAATTACCTATATGTAGGTCCTAGGTTATGTCAAATAGCTGCGACAGAAGATCAGCATAACTATTTTGTAAATTTAATGAGGAATTCATCCGTAATTAAACCTAACCCATATATAAATATATGAAGATAGGATAAAAGCAGATACCCCTACTTAGGGCCATTAATAATAGGCTGCACTGAGCAGTCGAGACTCGAGAAAAGCTTTACAATCTTTCCACACATTCATTCATAAGACAAAGAAATTCCATGCCCTTCGGAATTTCTCAAACTTTCTCGAGTGGAAAATGATTGTTTCTTTTGGCACCCAAAAAAAGCACTGTAATGTAATAACGATCGACACCCCAACAGCTGAGGGCATTTTGGTCAAACCCGCCAGCTTTAATGACTGTGCTGTCGTTCCCCACCTCCCAAAAAGGGCATTTCCGTCAAATCAAGAAACTTCCCGTTCTAAAATAAATCTCCAACCCTAGATTCCCTTTTTTACGACCAAACCAAACAACCCTAAATTCTCGAAACAGCAACGGACGTTTACGCAACTTCCACGTTCCTCCCCCTGCGTATTTAATTCCCATTCCCCCAAATCCAGGGTCCAATTGCTTCATTTCTCGTTTCCCACACCAAACCCGTTTACGTCCCACAGAGAAGAAGACGAGTGAGAAACACAGAGAAGAAGCAGAAGAAGAAGAATTCGATGTCGAATTCGAACCGCAGCGATCTAGAGAGAGGAGGAGGAGGAGGGAAGAACAGAGACAACAACTACTCTGCTGCCACGTATGTCGCAGCAGCATCTTCTACGCCTTACTACTTCGAATCTACGGAGAGGGAATGGACGTCTTGGATCGTTCCGATGTTCGTGATCGCGAACATTGCGGTCTTCGTCATTACGATGTTCGTCAACAACTGTCCGAAGAGCCGAGAGCGAACCCAACAATGCGTTGCTAGATTTTTGGGAAGATTCTCATTCGAGCCTCTCAAAGATAATCCCCTTTTTGGTCCCTCGTCACACACGTAAGATGAATCATCTCTGATTTCTAATTTCTTCTTCTTCTTGTTCTTCTTCTGACAGTTTAATTTCTCAAAGATCTTATTTTTTTCTGCTACATGTTGACTTGAATTGAATTGAAGAGATTTGTGTCTAGTTGGGTACAGGCATCTAGTGATGATTTAGGATTTGAGTAATTCAGATTGAATTCTTAATTTAGATCAGAAGATTCAATAAATTGTGGTTTTGAGTTCTTAATTCGATTTTTGAAATGAGACAGACGTTTAAAGCTAAGATCAATCAATTTCATGTGTGATTGGTGTGATGCAATTCATCAAACTAGTAGCTTTTGTGGTAGCCATTTGTTGTAGATAGTGAACAATTGAAAGGTAAACACAAGCTTTTCATTGAAATCCAGATATTCTCAGTGGCATATTTTTGGAGAGAATTTTGGGGGTTTAGGGTTAAGGTGTAGATTTCAATGGTTAAGGTGTAAATTTCAATTGGCCCCTTGTAGATCTTCACTTTTAGCTGCTTTGATAACGCTCATCCATGGCGGCTTTATATAGAATGAAATGTGAACAATCTCTCCCTCACATGTGCATCTTGTTAAGGTAGTCAATGAACTAGTCTAGTCTCCAAGGGGGGATCTAGGAAAACTAAGCAACTGAATTATAGTTGCATTTGACTTGGTTTGGCACCTGCAAGAAGTTGAGTTTTTGTTTGTTACTGATTGACATTCCTAATAATATGGAAGCATTCTTAAGACCTGTGGATTCATCTATGAGAAGCATATGATGCTTAATGGCGGAGAGCATCTGCTTTTGATAGATGATGTTATGGTTGGGATTATTTTTATGAAGAGAGATTTTTATTTTATCAGTGTGAATATGAACCATAATGAGAAACAAATATGCATACGGATTACATATTTTAAGAGACTGATGTATTGTTTTACCCACTTCCTCATGTAGATTGGAGAAGTTAGGCGCTCTTGAATGGAACAGAGTGGTTGATAAACATCAAGGATGGAGGCTTGTATCTTGTATATGGTTGCATGCAGGCGTCATTCATCTGCTTGCAAATATGTTAAGCCTGGTTTTTATTGGAATTCGCCTTGAACAGCAATTTGGGTTTGGTAAGTTGCATTATCATTGATATCCTTTGTGTTTTTTTAAATAGCATTTGGAACCCAGATCTGATTCCATCTTCGTGGTATCCCTAACTTAATAGTGTCGTTGAAGGTTGGGTTTTTCCTGATTTTACACTTGCAATAATATTTTTAGAGAGTCTTAACATTTTCTTTTGTATGTGATCTTGCAGTGCGGATTGGGGTAATTTACCTCCTATCGGGACTTGGTGGCAGTATCCTTTCTTCCCTTTTCCTTAGAAACAGTATTTCTGTGGGGGCCTCTGGTGCACTTTTTGGACTACTAGGGGCTATGCTTTCAGAGCTTATCACAAACTGGACTATCTATTCCAACAAGGTGAAAAGTCAAATGACATGTTGTGGCAACCAGTTATTTCATTTACAAATGTGTTCTTAGCTTCAACTACTCGGGTTGTATGTGTTATTACTTACTGCTAATATTGTCTTGTTTTTGTAGGCTGCAGCCCTCACAACGCTTGTGGTTATTATTGTTATAAACTTGGCTGTTGGTATCCTTCCCCATGTTGATAATTTTGCTCATATTGGAGGATTCCTGACGGGATTCCTCCTGGGCTTTGTTTTGTTGCTCCGGCCCCAGTTTGGCTGGATAGTACGCCAGAGTCTCCCTGCTGCAAGCCAGGTCCAGTCCAAGCACAAGGTCTACCAATATATATTGTGGATAATTGCTGTGGTCTTGTTGATTGTTGGGTAAGCACTACTGAACATGCCAGGATTCATAATAGTCACTATTCCCTTTTCTGACATTTACTTTCTGTGTTCATTCATTTGGATGTAGGTTTTAGGGTTAAGTTTAATGCTTTGTTTGGATGTGCAAATCTAATCACATTCAGATTAAATATTTTGGTAGAATGGATGGTTATTTTTTCCTCTCGTTTTTGGGGGTGGCACAGATATTAGACATATTGAAGGGCATGAGATGCTTCTTTTTTTTTTTTCCTTAATGTGACCCAAGCAGCATCAAAGAAGATCCCTGGTGATTATTTAGGCAGTAAGGCAGAGATTGAATACCCTACTGAACATTTCTTTCTTGAAATCTTGTGCTGCCCCAGATACATAGAGGAACATTGAACATGCATTCTACCAAAATATTCAAACCATTTGAAGGGAATTTTCCAATTCAATGGCATCAATTGGATACAACATTTAATTAACATGTTTTAAGCATCTCCTGGCCATTTGAAAAGAGAAAAATGAAGATGGCTGATAGAATCAGAATTCAGAACTTGAGAGGTTGATGAGACTTTTGTGACGAGAGCCAAATAGCTGGAAGATTCTCATTGTTTAAATCAACTGTAGTTTTCCCAACAACCAATCTCTGTTTTCAACTTGCTGGAAAAAAAGGTAAAAGGAAAAAAAATTATCTAATCTCTCTGTTTTCAACTTGTTGAACAAGAGGTAAAAGAAACAAATTTATCTAATCTTTCTCTGCTTTCAACATGTTGAAAAAGAGGTAAAGATAAGAATTTATCTAAAGGAGAGAGAGGATGTAGGGGAAGGAAAACCAGTTGAAGTTGATGTCATTGAAAGTTTTGTTGCATCCCTATCTCCAGAGTTGATGTCATCTGTCCATATATTTTTCATTTTGCAGATATGTGGTTGGCTTGGTGATGTTGTTCCGTGGAGAAGATGGGAATAAGCACTGCCACTGGTGCCATTACCTCAGCTGTGTGCCAACGTCAAGATGGAACTGTGGGAATTGATAGATGACATGTGTTCACTTATTAGGAAACTAGAGAGAGGAAGGGAGGTTATTGTTCTTTCATTGTTTGAGAAGAAATAAACACCATCTTATTAATGTATTTCATCTGTATATAGGTTTATAGATAGCTGGCTGTAACTTTCATATTTGTGGGATTTTGGATCTTGTGCTATAGATTTATGTTATTTGATGAGCATTCTTTTATTTTGTTTACATCATCTGCTCAGTTTGTGTTGGTTGTTTATTTGGATTTGTAAAGCAACACTGGGCCCCACATGATGGTCATTTATCTCCTTGTCTCCACCATATTCCGGAAATCTCCCTTGTCTCCACTGCTTTCTAGAAACATCAATTGTCTACGTAACTCTAGAATTCACTACAAGTTATACATCTCTCTAGAATGTAAATCAACATTGATGTATGGTTCACAAAGAGCCACGTGGCTCACCTATTTACCACACAAACCATTTCACCGACATACACCAGCCTATAAATAGAGGTGAAGTGCAAGCTTTGCAAACATACCACTGAAGAGTGCAAGTGTAAGTGTTAGTCTTGTGTACAACAAGCATTAATTGAGTCCAGCCAAGTTTTGTGTAATGTGTGCAATACACAGAGTGTAACACAGAGAGTGTTCTTTTTGTGAAAGTGTCTTGCATTAGTTTGACTGTGCAAGTGACGTTTATTCTTTGAGTGTGGGTCCACCTTAGTTGTGGAGTTAGGCTTCCCTACAAGTGGTATCAGAGCGATTCAAGGTCAGGGACCGTCCGTCCATTGAGAGCAGCAACTAAAGGCAAGGCGCCGCTGTGAAGCCGATCAGTCGGGGACTGAGCTTCTTAGTGGTAGAGATCAACGAGGATCCCACTAATCACGATGGCAGATCTCGCGAATGCAACTGGAGGGATTGAGAAGCTAAACAACCACAACTATGATTATTGGCGTCTGTGTGTGGAGGCATATCTTCAAGGTCAAGACTTATAGGAGATCTTTGGCGGCACTGACACTACAGCACCGGCGAATGACAAAGCGGAAGCGCTACGCAAGTGGCGAATCAAAGCTGGGAAAGCTATGTTCATCTTAAGGACCATAGTGCAGAAGGAGCTGTTAGAGCATATACGAGATGCTAACACTCCGAAAAAGGCATGGGATACGCTGGCTACACTGTTCTCTAAGACAAATGATGCGCGGCTTCAGTTTTTGGAGAACAAGCTTGCATCTATCACTCAAGATCACTCAAGGTACGTTGACTATTAGTCAATATTTTATGAAAGTAAAGACACTTTGTCAAGAGATCTCTCAGCTTGATCCGGACTCGCGGGTCAGCGAAGCTAGGATGAGACGGATAATCACACGGGGATTGAAGCCCGAATATAGTGGGTTCATGACGGCCATTAGGGGATGGCCGACCCAACCATCTCTTGTAGAGTTAGAAAGTCATTTGGCAAATCAGGAAGCGCTAGCCAAACAAATGGCTGGAGTAACAGTGAAAGACGAAGAACATGCGCTCTTCACTCGGAAGGGCAAATCGGCAATGAAGCCAAGAAGGAAGGAGATCGATGAGGCTAATCGGTGGAGGGAGAGTTCTCAACCAGGGGGAGCTCCAAAAGGTAACACTGATGATCGACGGCAGACAAGCTCTCGCCGAAGCCTCGAGTGTTATAACTGCGGTAAGAAAGGCCACTTTGCACGTGACTGCAAATTGCCGAAGAAGAAGACTCGCGAAGAGAATGTGGTGACCACAGCGAGTCACCAAAGTGAAAGTGAAGAACAATGGGATTGCCAAGCGTCTATAGCAATCAATGAAGATATCAAACTGCCAAGTTCTGATATAGCAAGTGGCAGTACCCCAGTAAGCTCCAAAGATGATTGTGAGGAGACGACGCTCATTGCAAATTCCAATCTTGAAGTCATCAATTACGATCGAGACCGGATCGTGGACTCAGGATATTCGAATCATATGACGGGCGACAAGTCAAAGTTCTCAAGCCTAGTTGAGTACAAAGGCGGCAAAGTGGTAGTTACAGCAAATAATGCGTGGCTACCGATCACTCATGTCGGAGAAGCCATTTGTGTGCCTAGATTCAACAAAGATGATGCCCATTTGCAGCAGGTCTTCCATGTTCTAGGTATGAAGAAGAATTTGTTGTCTGTATCACAATTGACCTCATCTGTTAATTTTGTAGTATTTGGGCCAAATGATGTAAATGTATACCGCAATGTAAAGCCGCCAATCATGACGGGGCAAAAACTAGACTATGTCTATGTCATGACGGCCGAATCGGCAAATCGGCATATGTGAAGAAGACCCGTCAGAATGATACATCTGATCTATGGCATGCCCGACTAGGGCATGTGGGATATAATAGGTTAAAGGTAATGATGGATAAGTCTATGGTGAAGGCACTTCCACAATTAGAAGTCCATAAAGACGCAGTGTGTGAAGGTTGTCAGTACGGAAAAGCACACCGACAACCATACACTGAATCCAAGTATCAAGCTAAGAAGCCTTTGGAGATAATCCACTCAGATGTATTTGGCCCGGTGAAACCGTAGTCAATCAGTGGTTTAAGATATATGGTCACCTTCATCGATGACCACTCAAGGTATGTATGGGCGTAGTCAATCAGCGGTTTAAGATATATGGTCACCTTCATCGATGACCACTCAAGGTATGTATGGGTGTACTTCATCAAGAAAAAGTCAGAAGTGTTCCGAAAATTTCAGGAGTTTCGAAATAGAGTCGAAGGTGAGATCGGCCTTAAGATTCGATGCTTGCGCACCGACAATGGAGGAGAATATACATCAAATGAATTCTCTACATATTTGAAGAAGGCCGGCATCCGACGACAGCTGACCTGTCCATACACTCCACAACAAAATGGAGTGGCGGAGAGGAAGAACCGACTTCTAGTAGAAACCGCGAGGAGCATGATGCATGCGAAGAATGTGCCAAGCGAGTTTTGGGCAGAATGTTTGAAGACAGCAGCACATATAACCAACCGACTGCCGCAAGCAAAGCTGGGATTTGTCTCACCATATCAAAAGCTATGGAAGATCAAGCCAACGGTAAGTCACTTTAAAGTCTTTGGTTGCGTGTTCTATGTACTTGTTTCGGAAAAACTTCGCAGCAAATTTGAAAAGAAGACTATTCGATGCATATTTGTCGGATATGACACCGAACGTAAGGGGTAGAGGTGTTGTGATCCTACCACCCATCGATGCTACACATCACGAGACGTGGTGTTCGATGAGGCGTCTTCATGGTGGCTACCAGCAGCCACATCATTGCCAAGTCAAGAAGACTTGGATGATGACCATCAGCCAAAATTAAGCACTAAAGATGATGAACAAGAGATTGAAATAGAAATGCCTAGTGAATCTCATACTCCACAAGACAAGCCCGCTAGCCCATGGAAAAGTGGAGTGCATGTGACACCAGAGGAAGCTAGGCCAAGTCAACTTGAGGTTGACGAACCATCACAACAACTACGAAGATCCACAAGAGCAAGGAAGCCAAATTCAAAATATGTAGATGCTTCCCTCGCTGAGATGGATGATGTTCGTGAGCCAGTTTCGTATGAAGAAGCATGCCAAAGTAGAGAGTGGCAAATGGCTATGAACGAAGAGATTTCAGCATTGAAAGCAAACCAGACATGGGATCTAGTTCCTAAACCAGATGAAGTAAAACCCATCTCATGTAGATGGGTATATAAGCTAAAGGCTCGGGCTGATGGATCAATTGAAAGATACAAAGCAAGGTTAGTCGCACGAGGGTTTTCACAGCAATATGGGATTGACTATGATGAGACTTTCAGTCCCGTAGCAAAAATGACCACGGTGCGTATACTAATAGCATTGGCTGGAAACAAATCATGGAGTCTATGGCAGATGGATGTGAAGAATGCCTTTCTCCATAGAGTAGTTGACCGAGATGTCTATATGGAGCAGCCAAAAGGATTTGAAAACAAAGATCGACCAGATTATGTCTGCAAGCTTCGAAAAGCTCTCTATGGTCTAAAGCAGGCTCTGAGAGCGTGGTATGGTAAGATTGCTGAATTCCTAATCCAAAGCGGATATTCAGTAACGGCTGCAGACTCAAGCTTGTTTATACGGGCTAGAGGTGGGCATTTATGCATTATCCTTATCTATGTTGATGATCTAATCATCACTGGAGATGACCTTAAGGAAATCACCGGAGTAAAGCAAAACTTGTCGATCTGATTCCAGATGAAAGAACTCGGGGAGCTCAGACATTTTTTAGGACTCGAGATTGATCGAGTCAAGGAAGGTCTCATCTTATGTCAACAAAAATATACAAGAGACCTCTTGCAGAAATTCGGAATGACCGACTGCAAGCCAATATCATCACCGATGGATGCAAACATAAGGCTAAGTGCTTATGAAGGGGATATCCTAAAAGACTCAACTATGTATAGGCAACTTGTCGGGAGCTTGATCTATTTAACACTAACCCGACCTGACATATCATATGCAGTTGGAGTAGTCAGTCGATTTATGCAAAAAACCAAGGAAAACTCATTTGGAAGCAGTTCGTAGAATTATGCGGTACATCAAAGGTAGTGCTGACTATGGACTTCTCTATAGAAAAGGCAAGTGTGAGTTGACTCGTTACTGCGACGCTGATTTTGCTGGAGACCAAACCACTCGCCGGTCGACAACAGGATATTCCTTTAACCTTGGATCCACAGCAGTCTCCTGGTGTAGCAAGAGACAATCAACAGTCTCTTTATCAACGACCGAAGCAAAATACAGATCCGCAGCTTTGGCCGCTCAAGAATTTGCATGGTTAAAAGTCTTATTAGAAAATCTACATCAACCAATTGAAGAGCCAGTGTCACTTCATTGTGACAACTTATCGGCTATCAAACTAGCGGAAATTTTGTCTTCCACGCCAGGACCAAGCACATCGAAGTACACTATCATTTCATCAGAGAAAAGGTCCTACAAGAAGAGATAGCACTGGCACCGATTAGAATAAAGAACCAAGTCGCTGATATATTTACAAAAGGATTGAATCATACTACATTTACAAAACATCGAAGAGCACTTGGTATGGTTAGAAGATCGACATTCAAAGAAAGCCAATGTTGAGTGGGAGAAATGTAAAGCAACATTGGGCCCCACATGATGGTCATTTAGCTCCTTGTCTCCACCATATTCCGGAAATCTCCCTTGTCTCCACTGCTTTCTAGAAACATCAATTGTCTACATAACTCTAGAATTCACTACAAGTTATACATCTCTCTAGAATGTAAATCAACATTGATGTATGGTTCACAAAGAGCCACGTGGCTCACCTATTTACCATACAAACCATTTCACCGACATACACCAGCCTATAAATAGAGGTGAAGTGCAAGCTTTGCAAACATACCACTGAAGAGTGCAAGTGTAAGTGTAAGTCTTGTGTACAACAAGCATTAATTGATTCCAGCTAAGTTTTGTGTAATGTGTGCAATACACAGAGTGTAATACAGAGAGTGTTCTTTTTGTGAAAGTGTCTTGCATTAGTTTGACTGTGCAAGTGACGTTTATTCTTTGAGTGTGGTTCCAGGATGAGGTGCCGTGGTGTATGTTATTTACAGATGACATTGTTTTAGTGGATGAGACGAGAGAAGTAGTGAATGCTAAACTTGAATTGTGGCGGAAAACATTAGAGACAAAAGGGTTTAGGCTAAGTCGATGCAAAACGGAATATATGGAATGCAAGTTTAGTCAAAGTAGGACACCTGGTAACATAGAAGTAAGTTTGGGCACACAAAAGATAGTAAAAAAAGAAAACTTTAGGTACCTTGGATCTATGGTGCAACAGGATGGAGGGATTGATACTGATGTAAGTCACAGGATTCAAGCCGGGTGGACCAAATGGAGGAGTGCTTCGGGGGTCTTGTGTGATCGGAAAGTCCCCCTCAAGGTTAAAGGAAAGTATTATAAGGTGGCGGTACGGCCAGCGTTGTTATATGGATTAGAGTGTTGGGCAGTAAAGTATAATCATGTTAAGAAGATGGAAGTTGCGGAGATGAGAATGCTAAGATGGATGTGCGGGATCACAAGGAGAGATAGGATTAGGAATGAAGAGATTAGGGGCATAGTAGGAATAGTACCGATTGGAGATAAAATGAGAGAAAATCGACTGAGATGGTTCGGCCATGTTAGAAGGCGTCCAACAGAGGCACCTGTTAAAAGGTGTGAAAGCATGTAGTTTGCCAAGAGTAGGAGAGGGAGAGGGAGACCCAAGAGAAGTTGGAAAGAAACTATTAAACATGATCTTGCCTACATGGATCTAACGGAGGACATGGCCCTAAACAGATTTGATTGGCGTCGTCAAATCCATATAGCCGACCCCACCTAGTGGGAAAAGGCTTGGTTTGGTTTGGTTTGGTTTGGTTTATAATCTTTGAGTACTTATTGGTGATTTTAGTATGGATTTGCCCATTTGAACCTAATCTAACTAAGTCTGCACTATTGATTGTTGGTCCCTGTTCAATGTTCATTTTGCTCTAATCTCATGCCAACCCCTCTTCTTAATTTAGGCTTCGGATGGATAGTGCATGATATGCAGTTCATAAAAGAGAAGATAATTCTAAGCTATAAAACAAGTAACAGCATATGGGATATTTCATTGTGATATGCAGTTCATAACTGATTCCTTATGCATGAATTTTATATATTTTTTTAAAATAACTTGTAAATTGTAACAGCTATGATCATCCACAAAATCATGAATTTTATAATAAGCATTTTGGTAGCCCAAAATTCAAAGTTTTATATTCTTTGGCTATAGGCTGGCATAATGGAGAGTAATATCTCCACCTCTAGTTTTTGGACAAGAAACAATCTCTCTCTCTCTCTCTCTCTCTCTCTCTCTCTCATGAAAGCTGAAAAATACTTTAATAATGCCAGGTTTTATTTCTCTTCTTCTATTTATTTTAAATTCCTTTTCATTTTGAATCACTATGTTTTTATCAACGTCTTGTTTAAGTGTAACCAAGTCTATGATGGCCAACCAATTACTGGATTGATCGAAATCTTGGTGTTGACAGCCTAGATATGTTAAGTGATTCTTCGATTAAAGTATTTAACTGCTACTATGACATGTAATGGGTCAATAGAGATGGGTGTAGTGGAGATGGGTATCCTGGAATCAGGTTTGTTGCTGGTTGAGAATTTTTTATATGAGTACTTCTTGAAGTTTTAATGCTCATTGTAAAATGTAGGATGTCTGAACCAACTAGCCCACAAGCTGTGAATGGTTCTAACATAAGAAACATGAAGTGGACGGATGCACAGGATGATGTGCTCCTCCGCATCATGCTTGAGATGCGCAAAGAAGGAAAAGTAATCCCCGGAGGGTTTACCTCGGAGGGATGGGGTTTGATTACAAGAGAAATGCAAACAAAAGTTGGGCCCCAATTTAGTAAAGATAAGTTGAAGAACAGGATGAAGAGCTTCAAAAAATGGTATAGTGCAATGAAGGCTATGCTAAACTTAAGTGGATTTGGATGGGACGAAGAAAGGAAAAGGGTCACGGCAGAAGATGGGGTGTGGGATGATTACATTAAGGTGAGATTATTGTTCGATTTATGTGGGTTTTATTTTTAAATGCAAGTATGAATTGTGATATATTATGTATGGAATGCAGGCACATGCTGGAGCTAGTATGTATAGGTCTAGGCGTATGCCCGACTATTACATTATTATGTGCGAGATATTCGGTGACTCAATTGCCGATGGTCGAGAGGAATTGGTTACAAATGACATTCCTCAATCACCACCATCCATACATAACAATGATTTGGGCGATGACTTAGTTATGGATGAAGATGTCGCTACCCATAATGAGGAGGCAGAAGATGAGCAAATCTCTAGAGCTAGGGGACGTAACATTGCCCCCGAAGGGTCTTCCCGTCAGACAACAAAACGTCAGAGCACGGGGGATGCAATGGTGGCAGTTGTCGGCCGCATGGCAGATGCGGTAGACACATTGGCAAGGAACACATCAGAAGAACGAATGAAGAAGGTGTGGGAAGCATTACTACCTCTTGATCTAGAGCCAATGGTAAAGATAACAGCATTCCGACAACTAGGGAATGAAGAGATGGCCTCACAGTTTTTGGCCATGGATAATGATTTCCGCAAGCTATTTGTACTTAACTTCCTATGCAATGTTTAGTTTTATGTTTTCGGTTGTTATCTTGGACTTGTAATTCGTGGTTTTGGTCGTGAGGTGTGACTCATTTATGCTTTTTTCGGATGTTGGTATGTTATGTGTATTTTTGTTAAGACATGGGCTGTTTGGACAAGGAATGTCTGTTGTTCAATTTGTTGGGTTGTGATGAACACTTTTAATAATTTGTAATATATAATGGACAAAAATATGACTGCTACTATTTTTTTTTAGAATGACATAACTTATATTAATTGGTTGTATTTTTATTTTCAACCGCAGCATGGATAAACAAGATCTTGTGTTACTGTTAACTAATGTCGTTACATCAACATGTCTATTATGGTATCGTTACCAATATCTCACCAAAGATAAAGTTCATGAAGCTGCACAAAGTAGAAAGACTTATCTCAATGAGATTTTGACTGGACACACTCGTAAATGTCATGATGTATTTAGAATGAGCAGTGGTTGTTTCTTACTATTGGCCAATGAGCTAAAAGATAAGGGCCTGTTAAGAGACTCTCGTATAGTGACGGTGGAAGAGCAACTAGGAATATTTTTATTCACCGTTGGTCACAGCCAGAGAAATCGAATCATGCAGAACTTGTTTCAACATTCAGGGGAGACTATCAGCAGATACTTTAACAAGACATTGGATGCAATTATAAAACTCGCTCCATATTATGTGAAGCAATCCGAAGGGGAGTGTCCACCTGAGATCACAAATAACCCATTATTTTACCCATTTTTCAAGGTAACATTTTGAAGAGGCGACAAATATAAAACTATTGTTTGCCTAATTTTAATGTATGTTATATTTATTTATAGGATTGCATTGGAGCAATAGACGGTACACATATCCCCGCATGGGTTAGACTTGAAGATCAAGTTTGTTATCGCAATAGAAAGGGTGGATTATCACAGAACGTTATGGCCGTTGTGTCATTTGATATGATTTTCCAATATGTTTGCACTGGATGAGAAGGATCAGCCTCAGACTCGAAGATTCTTCAACATGTGGTTTGGAGACGACCGCAAAATAGGTTACGCGTTCCAACTGGTAGTAAACTCTAAGCCCTTTGTCAATAAATGTATTGAGCTTTTCCTATTTAACTTGCATCATAATATGAATGTCCTAATATTGTTTTGTAGGGAAATTTTATCTCGTTGATGCTGGTTATGCGAACACACGTGGGTTTTTAGCCCCATTTCGCAGCATCCGGTATCATCTAAAGGAATGGTCCACAACGCAAGCGCCTAGGACTGATAACGAACAATTCAACATGCGTCATGCAAAGTTACGTAATATAATGGAGAGAACATTTTCGATATTGAAGCAGCGTTTTGCCCTTTTGCAAATTCCTCCAAGATATCCTATGAAGACACAAGTGAAGATCGTTGTGGCGTGTTATGTTTTACACAATTTTATCCGTCGATGGAATCATGAGGATGATTTATTTGTGAATGCATTTAATGAGATGATGAATGATGATGATCTCGTTGATGAAGAAGATCATGATATCCAAGAGGACAATATTGGTGGACCTTGTGATGTTGACAGACAATTTATGGTAGATTTTAGAGAACAACTATCTAAAGACATGTGGGAAGCTAGGGGCCCATGGAGGGTCTGATTTAGTAGCTTCATCAATATTATTCAGTGGGTACAAAGGATGTATCTTTGGGTTGCTTTTGTGTACATGTTATTTGTTTTCTTTTCTTTTTTTTTGGTTGGCTCAGTCTGTGGGCATCATTTTCTAGATGGTACAGCTCCACCTTGGTTGTGTCTTTAGGCTGGGATGCAAGTGGAGTGGAGCTGCTATTTCATTTGAGAGAACTCTCAAACTTTTTGTTGATGGATGGGTTGTGCAAGTGGAGTGCAACTGTTTTGCATGACTATTAGAAGTTTGACAAGAAGCAATTTTGTTATCCATTTGGTAAAGTTTTATCACTTTGTATTGCTATTTTACTCTTTCCCACATAGTTATTGCTCAACTTAGGCCTTCTTCGACAAAACTATTTAAACTCTAAGCTTTGAGCATCTTACCAACTTTCAGGTTTCAAGTTCCTTTTCTCAGAATTCCAACTTTCTTGTTTAGCTAGCTTCATATTCAATTCAGCATAATCAATGTTGCCTGGTTATGCTTCAACAACTGATATTGAATGAGAATTCTAAAGTGGGTAGCATTGAAAAGCTCTACTTGGTTCTGTTCTTATTAGTAATGGTGCTATGGTTTATGCTTACTACAAATAAAATGGAAGTATTCCTGCTGAAATTGGCAATTTGAAGCATCTCAAAACATTGAACTTGCAGAATAACAGTCTTAGTGGCCTCATAACCACACACAATTGGCAACTGCAAAGTGAATGGACATGCCTAATTTTTGGGGCATGACTTTTCACATGTGGGCTCTCCTGATGGGTTGGGTCCTGCAACCATAAGGCTATCTGTGGTGGGGACTTGCACACACACAAGTGAAAAAAGAAGAGTGTTGTGTTTGCTTAACTATTTCCATTTAATTATAGTTTTTTTTTCTTTTTCTTGCTGAAAGTGTATTGCTATTTTCTTGTGTGCAGGTAGCTAATGAATGGATATGGAATGGTCAGAATCCATATGTGAAGATAACCAAGACATCAGGTTTGAAAGTAGTTCTCCTGATTCTGGGAATCACCGAAGCAAGGATAAGAAGGAAAGAATAGAGGATAAGGGTCATGGAAGTAGAGATAGAGAATGGGCTAAGATTGATTTATTGGAGGGCTTCTTCCAGTTACAAAGACAAAACTTGGCAACTCTTTGCTTTTTACATCTTTTAGAAATGAAGTGGATGAACCTAAGATGTGTCTCTAAGCTAAGATGCAAGTGGGGTGGAGCTGCTCCTAATTTTTTGTGTATCTTCCTTTGGAAATATATACTTATCTTTTGTAAAAAAAAAAAAAAAATCGCTTCACTCTTTGTTAATGGATTGGTTGTGATGGATGCAAACTTTTCTGATATTTTTCAATGTGATGGATGTTGGATTGCGCCATTTTGATGTTCTCTCCTATTTATTAGTGCCATTTACCATGTTTCCACAGGATAGCAGTCGGGTGCATCACTGCAAAGTTGGTTTCCACATAAATTTGCACTAATATATGATGGAAGTTGGCTAGAGAAAGGAGAGCTCGCGCTTTGAAGTGTTGAGCATCTTCAGAGCCTGGAGCTTCATTAGGCTATTAGACATGCAGATAGCTTATAAAGCCTTTGTTTTTGGTTTATGTGTTTTTGAATCTTGCAATTGGTATTGAAGTGTGTTATTAATTACTGATTCTTGTTTTCATAGTTTGGATTGGTCAGGATAAATCCATGATCTGTCACCATGTTTTGTTTGCAGATGAATCTCAGTTGTTCATATTATATGGGCCAAATGCAATGTAGCAAGAGCAGTTCAAGCTTTAGAATCTCTGTTACACTTTTCCTCGTTGGTTTATGGGCTGGTGTTGCTGCTATCTTTTGAGATTCCTTTGGTTGATTTCTGAAGGCCTCATTTAGGCAGTTTACATGTGGTTTTCATTCAGATGTTTTCTCAATTAACATTTGATTGCTATTTTCATTTAGGCCTCATTTGTACAATTAACAACCAAATTGATGGAATCAGGCTATAATGATGATGAGGGGGCATGGTACTTTGTATCATGACTGTTGTTTTTTAATTTTACTTTTTGTAGAGTCTCCTTTAGATGATGAACACACAAGTTCAAACTTGAAATCTTTATAACTTTGTTTGGGCCTGTTTTATGCATGTTTTACTAGTAGGAATATATGAATGAGCTGACTTGATTTTCGATTACTTGAGTTGGAGGACTATCTTTTACAAATTCGAGGTCCAGATGTTTTTATTGCATTTGCACTTATTGACACACAACGCATTTCTTGGTATAAATCTACAGTTGATAACCAAAGCTGCTGCTACTTCTATTCCAGCATCAGCCATGTGCGTTGCTATGAGAAGGGTGTCTCTAATCTAATTCTCACTATGAAGTCATCTGGTTTTTTCATCAACACATTGCACAGTGATGGACTTTCACATGTGGGTCTCCTGATGGGTTGGGTCCTGCAACCATAATGCTATCTGTGATGGGGACTTGCACATGCACAAGTGGAAAAAGAAGAGTGCAAACCAGGTTACTAGTAATACAGTCTAAGATGGACTCTGTTTTTTTTTTTTTTTTTTTTTTTTTGTTTTTGTTTTTGTTTTTGTTTTTGTTTTGCCAAGTTGGGTTGGGTTTTAAGAATGTTTTTATGTAATTGGTTGTTGAATGGATGGAGTCACAGTTTTTAAAATGGAAGAAAAACCAATCCTTTTTGTTTTGTGTGTGTGGATTCCACTCGCTTTACCAAACGTGGGTATGAAGGAATCATCTCGGATTCCTCTTTGTTAGTCAAACGTGGAATGCGATGAATCCTCCCCCTCATAAATTCTTTCTACGGAAAGTTTAAATCCATGGCACCAAGGATTCATTCGAAGAGAGGATTCACCTCCCGTTACCAAATGTGCCCTTAGTGTCGTGACTCGTGAGGCCATTGGTCACCTTGTGTAAAATGCATGTGGCCCTTGTCTTATGTTGGGTTGGGCCTGCTTGTGTAAAATGTTACCGAACCTTATATATATATATATGGATAGGACCACAACCTTTTTAGCATCTCCATTTCCCCACGAAACCTGCGACCAGTTTACTTTCAGACTTGATTTCCTTTTCATGTAGAATTTTCCTTTTGAAGTTTGGTACTTGTTTCCTTTTCCTTTTGAAGTTGGTTAAAAAAAAAAAAAAGAGGTCTTTTGTAGTTGGTACTTGATTTTCCTTGTTCACTTTAGGCTGGGGAAAACATCCTTAATTGATATTTTGAATGGCCCCTTCCCTTATTATCTACAAAAGACTCACTTAAAGGAAATATTTCTCTCACAAGTAGATTGCATGCTTGGTCCAAC
>CM022946.1:149875678-150059518 GCA_012931725.1 Litsea cubeba
TCTCAAGTTCATCAGTTCATCCTAACTCCTTAATCAGCAGGCTTTCAAGAACTTGCTGATGTGCTCACAAGCTTACAATAGGGTCGTTTTGTTCCTCCTAATATCTTCCAGGCTGAAAACAAAATAAATACAAGGCCAGTTCAAAAACATACATACAACCATTGCAGGGCTAGGATCTCATATCTGGCAGATTTTTGGGAAGCCCCATCGACAGCAGAGGGCCCTAATTGTACATAATGACATCATGACTTAAAAAACCAGTAATATTGCTTCTCAGATTTTCTTATCATCCATCATCTTCCAAGTATCTATATTACTATAGGGATGTATATGCTTTGTGAGGGTTCCTGGAGGATGACACCTGGCAAGCCTTGGAGAGGGACACGTGGCAGGGACACTTGCCAGCAGCCAGACAAGAATGCTGTCCCAATAAGGTTATTCTAAAACTCAAAACAAAATCATTCCAATCACACCAATCAAAATGAATTGTCTTCCTACAAATCTCCATAATTTCCTAATATCTATATCATTCCAATCACACCCTTCCATTCCGCCCTTCAAATAGAAATGTCTTCCTACAAATCTCCATCATTTCCTAATATCTATCCATCCACCTTAAATCTGCCATCTACAAATCTCCATCATTTCCTAATATCTATCCATCCACCTTAAATCTGCCATCTAAAATTTCTCCATCTCTCCCTCCCTCCGTCTAAAATTTCTCCATCCATCTCTCACTCCGTAAAATATCTCTTTCTCCATCGCCACACCACTCCCCTTCTTCTTTTTCTTCTTCTGCTTTGTCTTCTTCTCCCCTCCCCCTGAACCCATCTCCTCTCCTGAACCAGGTATGATCTCCATCTTCTTCTTCGCTCGCCCTGCACTTCCACCTGCATCACAACCACACACTGCACACCACCACACACACTGTACACCACCACACATTCGCCGCATCACTCCCCTTCTTCCTTTTCTTTTTCCGCTTTAATTTACTTCTCCCCTCCCCCTGAACCCATCTCCTCCATCATCCTCTCGTGGCCCACAATGGATGGATGGCTAAATGTTCTGATGTGTACCCCACCAGCCATCAGATTTTTATTTTTTTATTTTTGGTAGCACAACCCATCTCCTCCATCATCCTCTCGTGGCCCACAATGGATGGATGGCTAAATGTTCTGATGTGTACCCCACCAGCCATCAGATTTTTTATTTTTTAATTTTTGGTAGCACCCAACAACAGTCATCATCATTTTGAGATGGCTAAATGTTCTGATGTGTACCCCACCAGCCATCAGATTTTTTATTTTTCAATTTTTGGTAGCACCCAACAACAGTCATCATCATCCTCTCGTGGCCCACAATGGATGGATGGCTAAATGTTCTGATGTGTACCCCACCAGCCATCATATTTTTTATTTTTTTATTTTTGGTAGCACAACCCATCTCCTCCATCATCCTCTCGTGGCCCACAATGGATGGCATCAGATTTTTTATTTTTTAATTTTTGGTAGCACCCAACAACAGTCATCATCATCCTCTCGTGGCCCACAATGGATGGATGGCTAAATGTTCTGATGTGTACCCCACCAGCCATCAGATTTTTTATTTTTTTATTTTTGGTAGCACAACCCATCTCCTCCATCATCCTCTCGTGGCCCACAATGGATGGATGGCTAAATGTTCTGATGTGTGCCCCACCAGCCATCAGATTTTTTATTTTTTAATTTTTGGTAGCACCCAACAACAGTCATCATCGTTTTGAGATAGCTAAATGTTCTGATGTGTACCCCACCAGCCATCAGATTTTTTATTTTTTAATTTTTGGTAGCACCCAACAACAGTCATCATCATCCTCTCGTGGCCCACAATGGATGGATGGCTAAATGTTCTGATGTGTACCCCACCAGCCATCAGATTTTTTATTTTTTTCTTTTTGGTAGCAAAACCCATCTCCTCCATCATCCTCTCGTGGCCCACAATGGATGGATGGCTAAATGTTCTGATGTGTACCCCACCAGCCATCAGATTTTTTATTTTTTTATTTTTGGTAGCACAACCCATCTCCTCCATCATCCTCTCGTGGCCCACAATGGATGGATGGCTAAATGTTCTGATGTGTGCCCCACCAGCCATCAGATTTTTTATTTTTTAATTTTTGGTAGCACCCAACAACAGTCATCATCATTTTGAGATGGCTAAATGTTCTGATGTGTACCCCACCAGCCATCAGATTTTTTATTCTTTAATTTTTGGTAGCACCCAACAACAGTCATCATCATCCTCTCGTGGCCCACAATGGATGGATGGCTAAATGTTCTGATGTGTGCCCCACCAGCCATATGGGAGATGATAAGTCTCAGTTTATAATTTGTTTTGTGCTGTCATATTTGATTTGAGTTTGTATCTTGGGCAATATCTTGATCATTAGGTGATTAGCAGTGTGCTGGCTGTGGATATGATTAGTCATGCAGATTATTGCACCTATCCTCAAACATTTGGGTGCCATATGAAGGAGGGAACCATGTAAAAGCAGACTGCAATCTCAATCATTGATTGATTGGTGACCCACAAATTATTGGTTGGAAAAAACACAAGTTCGAAGTAGTCTCGTGATAAATGCACATAAGCTCGGTTATTTGATGGTGATGATTAATTAGGATCGGAAATGAATATACCATTATTGGAGAATGTTAATGCTGCGAGGAACGTGCATGTATAGTTGCAAGGGTATTTCATATTAGGCTGAAACAACTGATGGAGGACCTTAAAAAAAATAATTTCTTCGGCAAAGTGATTGCAGGTATACAAAATCGGATCTTAGCATGAGACTTCATTATCAATTCATAATTTTATTACTATGTTGGAATTATAATTTTTTTTATTAATTACAACATTCACACCAATCTTGAACAGATATTCATGTCATTGAGTTTCAAAAGCGAGGATTACCACATGCTCACATCATCCTCACACTGACCGGTGAAGACAACCACAATTACCTGAAGAGATTGATGACATTATTTCGGCGGAAATACCAAGTGAGGTTGAAGATCCATTGGCGTTCGCTACTGTGACGAGATGCATGTTACACGGGCCTTGTGGTTTTCAAAATATAAATGCTCCATGCATGGTAAATGGAAAGTGCTCGAAAGGTTATCCAAAACCATTTGTCGGTTCAACGACAATAGCTGAGAATGGATTCGTGCTATACAGACGTCGAAATAATAACATGACTTATAGAATCAATGGTTTTGATGTCGATAACCGATGGGTTATTCCATATAATCGTGATCTCATTGTAAGATATGACTCACACATAAATATTGAGCGGTGTGCCCACAGCAAGGTCATTAAATACTTATACAAGTACATTCATAAGGGTCCAGATCGTGCAACGATTGTGATCGAGGATAATATTGTACAATATGATCAGAATGGAGAACGTATGTACAGATGTGTGAATGAGATCAAGCAATTTCAAGACGGTCGATACATATCTTCGATTGAAGCATGCTGGAGAATATTTGAATTCTACTTGCAAAAACAATATCCCTCTGTGCAGAGGTTACAATATCATTTACCAGGAGAACAATTTGTTGTGTTTAGAGACACAGATGATGTTGCATCCGTGGTTAATCGGGATGGCATTCATGAAACAATGTTCACTAAATGGTTCGAAGCAAATATAAACCACCCGGATGCCAATGAATTTACATACGTTGAGTTTCCAACAAAATGGGGGGTCTGGAACGCAAAGCAGAAAATGTGGACAAGGCGAAAACAACGCATTAGTATTGGTAGGCTTGCTTATGCACATCCAAACTCAGGAGAACGTCATTATCTGGGTATCCTGCTAAACAAAGTTCGGGGGGCGAAATGCCATGAGGATATAAGAACCATTGGAGGGGTGGTGCACCCAACTTACAAATCGGCATGCTTTGCACTTGGCTTACTCGATCATGATGGTGAATGGCACGAAGCACTCAACGAAGCCTCGAAGTGGGCTACAGGTTCACAACTCAGAAACATGTTTTGTTCAATGCTCATGTTCTCGGAAATTACAAATCAGACAGAATTATGGGAAAAACATTGGGTGGACCTCACAGATGATTTACAAAGTCGAACGAGGAGAGAGCTTGGAGACAGAGATATAAGTCTTGATGAAAATGAATTGAGAAATTTAGGGCTGCTGGATATCGAGCGTATACTTAATAGGAATGGTAGGTCCTTGACAGAATTCCATCCTATGCCTATGCCATCTTCTCGGTTGGGTCAATTCGTTACAAACAAACTCATAAGGGAAGAACTCGATTATGATAGCACTGCTGAAAGCCATTTGTTTGAATCTTTACATGTCGGCTTAAATGATGATCAAAAGAGGGTCTTCAATACGATAATGGATGCGTACGAGAGACGGACAGGAGGTCTATTCTTTGTTTATGGTAGTGGAGGAACTGGAAAGACGTATCTATGGAGGACTTTAATAGCAAAGGTAAGGTCACAAAATAAAATTGTTCTTTCAGTAGCGTCATCGGGCATTGCTGCTCTGCTTTTGCCAAATGGAAGAACAGCGCACTCCCGTTTCAAAATACCATTAAACCTTCATCAATCGTCATGTTGTTACATCACCCATCGAACCGATTTGGCACTGTTAATTTCCGAAGCGGAGTTAATCATTTGGGACGAAGCTCCAATGTTGGGTCGCTATGCCTTTGATGCAGTTGATCGAACATTTAGAGACATTCTTCAAAATACAAGTAACTGTTCTTCGGATAAAGTATTTGGAGGAAAATTATTCGTACTTGGAGGAGATTTTAGACAGATACTGCCAATTATAACAAAAGGGGGACGTGAACAGATAGTTGGTGCTTCATTACCAAGATCGAGTATTTGGAAATATTGCCAAGTTTTACATCTGCATATAAATATGCGTGTTACAGCAAACAATGTCTCCGAAGCTTTAAAATCTCGATTACATGATTTTACGGAGTGGATTAAGATGGTTGGCGAGGGAAAGATATCCGGGACGTCTTTTGGAAATGATAATGATGCGAACTGGATCAAAATCCCAAATGAGTTTCTCATACGAAATGATGAGGGGGGAGTACATCGGTTGATTGAATCAACTTATCCTGAAATGCTTAATAGATACATTGATTTGTCGTACTTAAATGAGCGTGCAATACTGGCTCCGAAAAACATCGATGTCGACAAGCTAAACTCCGTGATGTTATCGATGATTCCAGGTGAAAGGCGGGTATTTTATAGTGCAGATAAGCTATGTCCAATTTCCGGGGAATCTAATGATCATGTTTTGCACCCTCCAGAATTTCTGAATTCTTTGGACTTTCCGGGATTACCAAGTCATACTCTTGAGTTAAAAGTTGGAGCTCCGATAATGCTGTTGAGAAGTTTGAATCAGTGTTTGGGATTGTGCAACGGTACCAGATTGGTTGTTGACAAGATGGGGGATAAAGTCATACAAGCTAAAGTCATAACGGGGTCCCGCATTGGAGAAATTGTATTGATAAGTCGTGCTATCCTAACACCGACGGCTGTTGATTCACCATTCGCACTGAGGAGAAGACAATTTCCTATCAAGTTGGCATTTGCAATGACCATAAACAAGAGTCAAGGACAAACTCTAAAAAATGTAGGGGTCTATCTACCGAATCCAGTGTTTTCTCATGGCCAGCTATATGTAGCTTTGTCACGTGCTACATCTCCGTCGGGTTTGAAGATGTTGCTGATCAATAAAGAAGGGATGCCAAATGATATCACAAAAAATGTTGTGTACAGTGAAGTCTTCAACGATATCTCCCATTAAAATATGTTATGAGGTTTGAGATTTTGTTGAATTTAGTGTAATAGTTGGTTGGCTTTTTCTTCATTTGTCGATGTTGTTAGTTTATTCTGTGTTTGCTAATTTGTCGTTACGTTTATTTTACATGTATTTTATAATGTGTGCCAAGTTATTAAGTTGCTTCCTGTGTTATTACTAATTTGATTGATCTGTTGTTGCTTTCATTTAAATTATAATTTATAATTTATTTTGGAAAACTCTAACCCAGATAATATGAGTACACGACTCGAATATCATCGTGGAAAAGACTCTCTACGTGTCAGGGAATGGGCAAATGAGTTCGAAATTAAACCGTTTGAAAATGACACACCAATAGCAAGACACGGTTCGAGAAAGATACAGTTAGCTCAGTGGCTGAGAGTCTGTGGAGACTTCATCCCGGAAAGATATATAATAATCAAAATTGCTGAAAGTTTGCCACCAGCTTGGGATGCTGTAAAAAGGAGGATATTTGAGATTTTTCGACCATGGCATGCAGTGGAGTTTGTCGACCTCTTGGAATCGTTTGAGAAGTATATTCATCCCTTATGGATACAGTTCAGGACAGAGAAAATGATTGAAGGAACGGGTGTCAGAGAACATTTGCTAACCAAGGAAAGGTTGTATCTATATTACTAAAGGGATGTATACACTTCCTCATATAAAGACACATGGCGCAACCTCAAATTTTTTGTAATGTCATTTTCGGAATTGCCCTTATCCCTAAAATCTCTATATCTATTACACACTCAAAATACCTAAAATCTCTCCATCAAGAATCATCTTCTACTCAAAAGCCTAAAATCTCTCCATGAGATCCCTAAATAAGCCAACACACCAGATGTGCTAAATTTATATCAATCAATTCATGGGTCCCGGCCCGCATCATTTGATTTTATGGACGGTTAGAATAAAGATGGTAGACCCCATTCATCTGGGTCCCACTTAAAAGTATTTGGTCAATTTGTTAGGTCTATGATCATTGGATTCTTTGATATTTCTTAATCAATTCATGGGTCTCATCCCGCATAATATGATTTTATGGACGGTTAGAATAGAGATGGTTAAAATAGAGATGGTGGACCCCATTCATCTGGGGGTTTCACTTAAATAGGTTAGGTTTGGTCAATTTGTGAGGTCTATGATCATTTGATCCTTTGACCTTTATCAAGCAATTCATGGGTCCCAGCCCGCATTAGATTATTTCACGGGCAGTTAGAATATAGATGGTGGACCCCATTCATCTTGGGGGTCCCACTTAAATAGGTCAGGTTTGGTCAATTTGAGAGGTCTATGATCATTTGATCATTTGATCTTTATCAATCAATTCATGGGTCCCGGCCCGCATCATTTGATTTTATGGACGGTTAGAATAAAGATGGTGGACCCCATTCATCTGGGTCCCACTTAAAAATATTTGGTCAATTTGTTAGGTCTGCGATCATTTGATCCTTTGATCTTTCTTAATCAATTCATGGGTCCCATCCCACATAATATGGTTTTATGGACGGTTAGAATAGAGATGGTGGACCCCATTCATCTGGGGGGTTCCACTTTAATAGGTTAGGTTTGGTCAATTTGTGAGGTCTATGATCATTTGATTATTTGATCTTTATCAAGCAATTCATGGGTCCCAGCACGCATCATATGGTTTTATGGACGGTTAGAATATAGATGGTGGACCCCATTCATCTTTGGGGTCCCACTTAAATAGGCTAGGTTTGGTCAATTTGAGAGGTCTATGATCATTTCATCATTTGATCTCTATCAATCAATTAATGGGTCCCGGCCCGCAATATTTGATTTTATGGACGGTTAGAATAAAGATGGTGGACCCCATTCATCTGGGTCCCACTTAAATATATTAGGTCAATTTGTTAGGTCTACGATCATTTGATCCTTTGATCTTTCTTAATCAATTCATGGGTCCCATCCCGCATAATATGGTTTTATGGGCGGTTAGAATATAGATGGTGGACCCCATTCATCTTGGGGGTCCCACTTAAATAGGTTAGGTTTGGCCAATTTGAGAGGTCTATGATCATTTGATCATTTGATCTTTATCAATCAATTAATGGGTCCCAGCCCGCATCATATGATTTTATGAACGGTTAGAATAGAGATGATGGACCCCATTCATCTTGGTCTCACTTAAATATATCAGGTCAATTTGTTAGGTCTATGATCATTTGATCTTTCTTAATCAATTCATGCCTCACCTAAAGAATAAAACATTTGAAAAAAAATATAAAGATCCAATTAGCAAAAAAAAAAAAAAAAAGGACTCACAAGTTTACTAATTAATAAATTTATTAAAAATAATTCATATCAGACTATGCATTTGGTGGTTTCGTGGTTATCCACGGGGTTTTGCTAGTTGTCCATATAATGAAGTAGTAGTTACCCTTTTCAAGTTCTACATTTTCAGTCTAACCCTATTATTGACAAGAAGAGTCTTCACCTTATAGCCAAGTAATTACAAAAGTTGCAAATAATTTATATGACAATTAAAAGAAACTTCTCGTATTTCTTCTTACATTTGAAAGAAAAGGGCAAAAAATGGCATTTCTTAATATTGACTTACTGGCTTTAAGAAAATTTTGAAGAAGGAAAAAAAGAAAAAAAGAAAAAAAGAAAGAAAAAACAGGAGAGTATTAGAGGGCCGCTGAAGGTAGCTTCCAAAATTTCTTGGTTGCCACAAGGAGTCGCTCTGCTCCATTTGATGCTGGCTCCGTTTCATGCACTGTCACTGTCCACCTTATGGCACGAGCAATGCGGCCCACCTTGTCTATGACTTGGGGTAAATCTCGAACCACAACCGTTCCTTCTGGTCGCAGTATACGATCCATCTCCACCATTAGATCCATGAGATGACACCTGAACCACAAACACAAAACTACTTCAGTTCCACGTTTGAACAGTGAGAATGCAGTTCAGCACGGGCACAAGATAAAATAAAATAAAATACAGCACCAAGCAATAAAATAGAAGAAAGAACACAATGTCATGCACTTATACAAGATTACAGGCTGTTGCTAGAAATACAACCGAAGTTCATAGTACTGAATCATAATATTGTCAAGACAGTTTTTTTTTGGGCTGCAACATCACATTGTAAGGACATACATGGAAAAGACATAATTCGACCAAAACTGACCAGTTCCAGTGTATCATATTAGAAGGGCCTTTTTGTTTGCATTAAAATACATATGAATTATATGGATAGAAATTTATGGTGAAATGAACTCTACCAAAGGATTATTAAAGAGGTAAGGGGTGAAAGATAAAAGGTGGATATGTAGATAGGACTTCACTTTCCTATGTATTGTACTAGCAAAATCCCGTGGATAACCACGAAACCACCAAATGCACATACTGATATGAATTATTTTTAATAAATTTATTAATTAGTAAACTTGTGAGTCCTTTTTTTTTTTTTGCTAATTTGAGCTTTATTTTTTTTTTCCAAATGTCTTATTCTTTAGGTGAGGCATGAATTGATTAAGAAAGATCAAATGATCATAGACCTAACAAATTGACCTAATATATTTAAGTGGGACCAAGATGAATGCGGTCCATCATCTCTATTCTAACCGTTCATAAAATCATATGATGCGGGCTGGGACCCATTAATTGATTGATAAAGATCAAATGATCAAATGATCATAGACCTCTCAAATTGACCAAACCTAACCTATTTAAGTGGGACCCCCAAGATGAATGGGTCCACCATCTATATTCTAACCATCCATAAAACCATATTATGCGGGATGGGACCCATGAATTGATTTAAAAAGATCATATGATCAAATGATCGTAGACCTAACAAATTGACCTAATATATTTAAGTGGGACCCAGATGAATGAGGTCCACCATCTTTATTCTAATCGTCCATAGAATCAAATGAAGCGGGCCGGGACCCATTAATTGATTGATAAAGATCAAATGATCAAATGATCCTAGACCTTTCAAATTGACCAAACCTAGCGTATTTAAGTGGGACCCCCAAGATGAATGGAGTCCGTCATCTATATTCTAACCGTCCATAAAAACATATGATGCGGGCTGGGACCCATGAATTGCTTGATAAAGATCAAATGATTATAAACGTCACAAATTGACCAAACCTAACTTATTTAAGTGGAACCCCCCAGATGAATGGAGTCCACCATCTCTATTCTAACCGTCCATAAAACCATAATATGCGGGATGGGACCCATGAATTGATTAAGAAAGATCAAATGATCAAATGATCGTAGACCTAACAAATTGACCAAATATTTTTAAGTGGGTCCCAGATGAATGGGGTCCGCCATCTTTATTCTAACCGTCCATAAAATCAAATGATGCGGGCCGAGACCCATGAATTGATTGATAAAGATTAAATGATCAAATGATCATAGACCTCTCAAATTGACCAAACCTAACCTATTTAAGTGGGAACCCCAAGATGAATGGGGTCCACCATCTATTTTCTAACTGTCCATGAAATAATTTGATGCGGGCTGGGACACATGAATTGCTTGATAAAGATCAAAGGATTAAATGATCATAGACCTCACAAATTGACCCAACATAACCTATTTAAGTGGGACCCCTAAGATGAATGGGGTCCACCATCTTTATTATAACCGTCCATAAAATCATATTATGCGGGATATGACCCATGAATTTATTTAAAAAGATCAAAGGATCAAATAATCGTAGACCTAACAAATTGATCAAATATGTTTAAGTGAGACCCAGATAAATGGGGTCCACCATCTCTATTCTAACCGTCCAATCGTAGACCTAACAAATTGATCAAATATATTTAAGTGAGACCCAGATAAATGGGGTCCACCATCTCTATTCTAACCGTCCATAAAATCATATGATGTGGGCCGGGACCCATGAATTGATTGAAAAAGATCAAATGATCATAGACTTCATAAATTGACCAAACCTAATTTATTTAAGTGGGACCCCAAAGATGAATGGAGTCCACCATCTATATTCTAACCATTCATGAAACCATATGATGCGGGCTGGGACCCATGAATTGCTTGATAAAGGTCAAAGGATCAAATGATCATAGACCTCACAAATTGACCAAACCTAACATATTTAAGTGGAACCCCCCAAATGAATGGGGTCCACCATCTCTATTCTAATCGTCCATAAAATCATATTATGTCGGATGAGACCCATGAATCGATTAAGAAAGTTCAAAGGATCAAATGATCATAGACCTAATAAATTGACCAAATATTTTTAAGTGGGACCCAGATGAATGGGGTCTACCATCTTTATTCTAACCGTTCATAAAATCAAATGATGCGGGCCGGGACCCATGAATTGATTGATAAAGATCAAATGATCATAGACCTCTCAAATTGACCAAACCTAACCTATTTAAGTGGAGCCCCCAAGATGAATGGGGTCCACCATCTATATTCTAACCATCGATGAAATAATATGATGCGGGATGGACCCATGAATTGCTTGATAAAGATCAAATGATCAAATAATCATAGACCTCACAAATTAACCAAACATAACCTATTTAAGTGGGACCCCCCAGATGAATGGGGCCCACCATCTCTATTCTAACAATCCAAAAAAGCATATTATGCGGGATGGGACCCATGAATTGATTTAAAAATATCAAAGGATCAAATGATCGTAGACCTAAAAAATTGACCAAATATTTTTAAGTGGGACCCAAATGAATGGGGTCCACCATCTTTATTCTGACCGTCCATAAAATCAAATGATGCGGGCCGGGACCCATGAATTGATTGATAAAATAATTTTAATCAAATCACGAGGGTGTGACAGAAATGTCTTGCTAGATGTGTAGATGATATCCAGATGGATAAAAAACAGAGATCTCCCCTGAATCACAATGGATCCATGTAGGTTTGCACCCATTCTGACCAATTGAGCCCACAATCGACCACTCTATTTGTTTCTTTTTTTTAAGCCGTTAAGATTTGTGGGTTCCTGTTGAATTGGTTAGGATGATCAATGGGTCCCAACCTTGACAGTGATGTAGGCCCCAAGTGGGCCCCACAGAGAGCACAGATTTCTTCTATGGAATTAAGGATTATATTTCAATCCTTTACAATTTGGGATTTTCCTCTTCCCCATTTTGTGTGGTTGTCTTGGAAGTAAAATTTTAGATGAAAAATGAGAGATTTTAGGGATTGCATTAGCATGGAGAAGGAGAGATTTTAGGGAGGGAGAGATGGAGAAATTTTAGATAGAGAATGAGAGATTAGCAGAATACCATTTTAGGCTGGCTGCTGCCACGTGTCCATCTCCGAGACATGCCAAGTGTTCTCCTCCAGGAAGTGTATACATCCCTTTAGTAATATAGATTACTCGGATATTCTTTTGATTCTATTTCTCTAAAAGGTAATTTGACACTTATTTTTGGAAATTCACCTTTGATCTTCAGTTTTAACCACTTATGCTATCAATTATATGTATCCAATTCCTATGTATTATAATGCAAACAAACAGGCCCTAAAGCTTATATCTACATCTAAGACACCATGAGAGAGAGAGAGAGATGAAAACGACCTTTGAGTCTGGACTGTGATATAGATCCCAGAGTTAATATTGGAGAAATTCCTTGATTTCATTTGCAGTTAAATAGGAATTTCTATGTAGTCTTGCTTTCCCACTGGCACAAGTGATAGCATGTATTGAAAAACCTATGCCAAAGACTTCAGGTTCATTCCTGTCATTGAACCCCATTGCAATGGTGAAACAACTGCTGGCCTATCTAACATTTTGTTGGGGGCCGAAGTAGTAGGATTAACTTGGACACATGGCCATGGAAGGTTCAGCAAGTTAATCAGTAATCTTTTGATGCAGTAGCAATACCACATCATTACAACAAGACTTGTGGGCCACATGTGGGACCCATGAAATTCTAATTTTAATTGGTCTTATTTTAGTAAGAGTATAATTAGGATTAGTTTCTAATTATTATTTGGTTTCCTAGTTTGGTTTAGATTGTTTTCTTAGCCCTTAAGTTTCTTTTCTTATAAATATGACATTGTAGAGATTGGTAATCTCAGATAGAGAATTGAGTTAATAGAAGAATTATCGTTGAAGAGTGTTTCTTCCTCGTGTGATTGTTCCCTGCGAACTCTAATTGTGCCCTAGCACTTGCATCCTAACCCTAGGACTGCATCAATTGGTATCAGAGCCCAACGATCCCCGATCGTTGGCGTGTTACCCATATCCCCACTCAGAAAACCCATCCCCGTTCCCGTCAGACCTTTTTTTTTTCCCATCCCCGTCAGACCCTCACATCATCGTTCCCAATTCCAACCTTCCACATCCAATCGAGACCTTCCATAACCATTCCTGAACACAGTTACAAACCAGTTCCCTTGGTCGAACCCACCTGCAGACCGCTTTCATCGTTCATCTTCCCTTCCGTCAGAACACATAGAATCCCCAGACCACCAAAATTAAAACCCTAAACCATCACCGACCCAGCCCTTCATCAGTCCTCAACCCAGCCCATCACTGAATCCACATCCGAGCCGAACCCAACCCACCCGCCCCAGACGAGCATCCCTCATCTTCCTGCACCACCGCAAACCTCTCCAACTCACTTCTCCCTGCCGGACCCCACCGGAACCCTCTTCCGAGAACCCTCCCCCTTCTTCGGCCAGATCCCAAACCAAAAAAAAAAAAGCGTCCCAGACACCCCAGAACCCTTCTGCCGAATCCCTCGCCGCAATCACAACCACAGCCACATCGCCAACCCCATCGTCGGCGGTCTCCAGTCCGGAACCCCAACCCAGACGACAAAAAAAAAAAAAAAAAAAAGAAAGCGGGAAAGAAGTGTGTACCTGCACCACGATCGTCCAGCAGCAAGTGCATCCTCGTCGCCCATCTCCTTCACAGTCGGCATCGGTTGTTGTGACGTGTAACAAAGAAGTCTTTCCCTCTCCATCGTCAACCATCAGCATCAAGCAGTAGCAGCGCCATCGTCTTCTCTGGGCTCCTCCTTTTCAGCCCTTTTTTTTTCTCCCTTTCTAGACACGCAAGTTGAAGCTTCAGCACGGGGCCTCGTTTGAGATAAGCCCATCTTTTCGTTGGGCTTGAATTTCCAGATCCGGGCCAAGTAGATTCTGGACCAGGTCCGTTCCGACCCAGGTGTAATTACAGCCCATTGCTTCAAACAGTTTGATTGGCTGACATCATTGGTGACATCTGCATTTGAGAATTGAGCCCAGTCCATCCCAGGCCTAGTTCAAGTTGATTTCTGATCCTGACCCATTCAGACAAGAAGCCCAGTCCCATCAGCAGACAAATTTGACCAAGATCAGCCGTTGGATCTTGTTTTCGCAGTATCACAGCCATCCGCCGTCAGAATTCAGATCCGTTTTCGACAGCGTGATCGTGGAAATCAGATCTACACATCAGGTCAGTCATATATTTTCAATCTGCATTAACAAAAATGCCTCCCAAGAAACTAATTGACGCGGAGTCTTCCTCTCACAATGATGATGATTTGAGGGGAACCGTTGTACAATTGTCTGTAACTGTTCATCAAATATCTGCAACAATGGCTCAAATGCAAGTTCAAATGCAAGCGACTCTTGAACGGATTGAAATCCGATTAACCAATTTGGAAACTAATCGGCGTGATGATCATCATCGCGATGATGGAGGACATCCTCGAAATCAACGAGATCCACATGTAGTCAACGTTGATCGTGATTTGGGTATTAAACTTGTGATTCCCGAATATGATGGGAAATTGAACCCAGATGAATTCTTGGATTGGTTAGTTTGCGTTGAAAATATTTTTGCACATAAACCAATGACAGATGGTCATAAGATTACACTGGTGGCAACTTGATTTCGCAATTATGCTGCAATATGGTGGGCCGAGTTGCAAAAGAAGCGAAGATACCAGCAAATTGACCATGTTGACACGTGGGCTGAGATGAAAAATTTGTTAAAGCAAAAATTATTGCCTGTCAATTACTCTAGAGATCTGCGTTCACGTTTTCAATACTTGAAACAAGGATCTAAGACAGTTGTTGAGTATTCTGAAGAATTTATGACCATGCAAGCTCGTTGTGGTTTGAATAAAGATATTTTAATGGGCTGACACTTGATATACAAGATATCCTTACATTCAAGCATTTTGAGAATGTTGATGAGATTGTTCAACATGCTATCAAAGCTGAGGGAATTGCACATCATCAAGCCAGAAAACTTAATGCCTCTAAATGGGTTATGCAGAAGAATTCTTCAATTGCAAGTTCTAAACCGAGTGATTCATCGGAGAAAGAATTCACCAAACCCGAAGGTCAAAATAGGATCACCTGCTTTAATTGTCACCAACAAGGGCATCGTGGAAGGGAATGTCCCAAACGTATCCACTTGATTGAGAAAGAAAGTGATGAGAATGATGTCCCAGATGATCCTAAAGAAAAAGAGGTTGCAGCTGAGACAGAAGAATTAGAGATTTACAATGCAGTTGAAGGTGAATCTCTCATGGTCATCACCGATGCTCCATCAACTACTGCGACGAAGTGGTTGCGAGAAAATATTTTCCGCTCCAAAGGTACGGTCAATGGTCAAGAATGCACGGTAGTCATTGATGGAGGCAGTTGTCAGAATATTATATCCCAAGCTTTTGTAGATCGCTTACAGCTGAAAGTTCGGAAGCATCATCGTCCTTATTTTGCTAGATGGTTAATGACAGGTGATGAAGTGCAAGTCCGATATGCATGTCCAGTTACCTTTTCCATTGGTACAGATTATACAGATACAGTTTGGTGTAATGTGGTACCCATGGATAGTTGTGATATCTTGTTGGGTCGTCCGTGGATGTAGGACAAGAATGGAACTAATGGCATGCGCGACAACACATACACATTCATACATGGTGAAAAGCAAGTCACACTCCGTCCTATGAAACCGACACCACCGAAGCAAGGGTCAAGTTCTCGTCTCACCAAGGATGCGCTTCACGTGCACACTATCTACAGAAGTAACATCAAGAAGAAGAGCCGAGTTCGAGGTCGAACTCTTTTCCAACCTGGGGAGAATGATGCAGTAGCAATACCACATCATTACAACAAGACTTGTGGGCCACATGTGGGACCCATGAAATTCTAATTTTAATTGGTCTTATTTTAGTAAGAGTATAATTAGGATTAGTTTCTAATTATTATTTGGTTTCCTAGTTTGGTTTAGATTATTTTCTTAGCCCTTAAGTTTCTTTTCTTATAAATATGACAATGTAGAGATTGGTAATCTCAGATAGAGAATTGATAATAGAAGAATTATCGTTGAAGAGTGTTTCTTCCTCGTGTGATTGTTCCCTGCGAACTCTAATTGTGCCCTAGCACTTGCATCCTAACCCTAGGACTGCATCATCTTTGGTCAATAATAAGTTGCCTTTCTTCAAGCGAGAACTAGAACAAGATATCTAATCTTTGTTAAAATTCTGATTCATGGATTTAGATAGACTTGGATTTCATTAATATTTTTCTTTCTTTTATAGTGAAGCACTAGTGTTTATAAAAGGGTGTCCGCTAATGTAAACAGGACAAACTACTGGAAAAGATTTTCTTATTTTTATTCTTTTTATTTAAGATTAATTGCTTGTGGGAAAAAAGGACTCTCTCTCTCTCTCTCTCTCTCTCTCTCTCTCTCTAGATTCATCCTTTTTGTGAAGCAGTGCTGCTAGCAAAAGGTTTCGCAAAGGCTTGCAAAAGGTTTTGCAAGAACCTAAATATTGCATTAGAGCACAAGCCATGCAAAGTTGTATAAAAACATTAATCTTGCGATAGAATTGCTAAGGTTGTGCAAAAACATTAATCTTGCCTATATCAACTAGAGAACATACATGGCCCACAGCCACATCTTAATCATGGGTAATGTTCTCCTACGAGCAGACTGCATATTTCTCATATCAAGTACAACTCGTAGGGCCCACTTAAATGTCTCCTATCAGTGGGGATGGGGTACATGGGAAGTTCTCCTTATAGATATGAGTAAAAAAAAAATCAGCCTTCTCAGATCTTCCTATCCCTTTTTTTAATAGCCATAAAGTTTAGTGGTATTTTAACTATAGATTTCTTAGAGGTTCAGATCATGGTTGGGGGGGGGGGGGGGGGGGGGCGGTGGTGAGAGTGCGAAAGGGCTTGCGGTGATCAAAGGTGAGCCCTAGTGGGCCTCACAGAGCTGGACTGCATATAAGGTTGCTCGTAGGAGAACATTTCTCCTTAATCATACTGCATATAAGGTTTCTCGTAGGAGAACATTTCTCCTTAATCATACTCTCAATAGAAGAGAAGCAATTGAGGTCAGATATATTCACACTAACTAGTTCTTTGATGATTGCACTCTAAGTCATCAACCAAAAATTGATCCACTTGAGCAAGGCCTACAAAGGCAATGCTAGTCCTACTTCCTTCCATACAGCAATGCCAAGACCAACAAGAACATCAAACTACAATTTCAATACCCAGCAAAACCAGCATGAATCCATTGATGGGACTCAGCCATCACTGATACCAAGTTTTAATGGTCCGGTCCACAACACTGGATCCAGTAGAACTACACTGCGACCACTTATATGAGAACCATTGGAATGCACCAATATTTTGGTCCCAAAAGCTAGAGGAAGAATGAGGCAGAAGACCTAAGCATGGATTAGGAATTAGCCTAACTACTGAATCTCAGTAGGTAATTAACTGTCAAAGAAGTTTTAGAAATTTGACTAATAAAGTCATTTATATATTTTTTAAGTTGTTGATAAGATCAACAAAATATAGTTCCATTGGAAGGAATGATCATTCCTATGCTATTATACCCAGTGAGTTAATTTTTAATGTTTTTAATAAACTAAAGTTCAATATTTTATGTTTATTTAATGGTATATCCCCAATTGATTTAATTTTGAATTTAAATTAATAATGTTGTGCACTATTAATCAAAAACTTAATATTCCTATGTGAAATACCCGCATGATGGGACATGTCTTCAGATGATGATGATGGTGGTAAGAAACACACACAACCAAGTTGAGCCCTTGGACTGGGTTGAGTATCTAAAAGTTGACAAGTAGAACTCAAGCCGAGCAAGCTGAACTGAATTAAACCGAGCTTGAGCTTGGCTCATGAAACACCTTGCTAAGCTTGAGCAGGATTGCAAGCTAGCTTGGCTTGTTGACAACCCTAATAAGAGCCTCTCTTTGCATCCAAATCGAGTATAACATTAAGTAAATCCCCAATCTTAACCCATGAATTCTCCAAAAATATGAAGCCAATCCTAAATAGAAACATTCATGCTACTTTTCAATATCTCAGATTTTGACTAGAATGATATTCCTATTTTTTTCTCTCATTTCTATGTGCAACATGCAACTCCCACAAAGATAAATGCTTGTAGTCTGATTTTATACATGCACAAGTGATCCAAGAACCCAATGGGGTAAAGTAGAAGTACCTGCTCTTGCCTGAACTAGAATCTCTTATCAAGGATTCAATGCTTGTAACATGGATGAGATCGTAAGAACGAGGATATGTTGAGAATGCCTCACACCTATCAACACCCCAGTTCAGAATCAATTAGAGACACAACTAAGGCATCTGTCAGATCGGAAATATACCAACATCCAATGATAAGTCTTAGTGAAATAGAAAGATAAAATGTTCCCTGTGCACAATATAACTGTAGTTAAAATAATATGCCAACTTCCATTGCATTTTATTCATGCCTTAGAATTCTTCATGCCATTGATCAACAACTATAGATGAACAGGTGAGCTAAACCAAATATCACATAGATAGAAATTTTGTCCCCACATGCATACATGCTGATGCTGTGGTAAGAACATTGACTCTCATAGGGAATACCAGGTGAGTAGAGATTGACTCTCATAGGGAATACCAGGTTCGGTCTCTACTCACCCTACTGGAAGACATTTGCATCATCTAGAGTGGCAGCCTACGTAAAAAATAAAGGTAGGAAAATTGGCCTGGCTTCTGAAGGTTAAACGGATCTGGAAGCTGATCATAGACAGTTTATAGAATAGGAATCGGGAGTATGTTGGTAGATTAGCAAAACACTGAAATGTTCCAACACTTAATTTCATTCAATTACAAGATCTTCAATAAGTGTAGGATAGAAGGGGCACATTGTTATGAGCAGATTAATAGTATAAAGCAAGGGACAGCAGGCTAATCTTGTCATGGCCTTACAGACCAGGTTTTGCATGATAAGCTTTACATTGTATTTTATCCCATCAAGTGAAAATCACAATTTATTTGTGATTATACATCTATATTGCTAAAGATTTATTGCGCTGCTTGTCATGTCTATGCAATGGAAAGCAGGAAAATATCCAACATTAAAACTTACCAGTCATGGTAAACTCCAATGAGACCTCTATCATATATCACACCAAGAGTTGATGCCTTGCGGGCAGGAACGACATTCATAACCCAGACGGGATCAGATAACAGTGACGCCGCAAAGCCTCCAAAAAGAGCATTCATGTCCATAACATTTCGGATGGTAGAAGTTCCTAGCTTTATGTTAAGGGATTTCTTGTAGTATGCAACCCTTCTGGCCCAACGTCGTGTATCAGCTTCAAATACATCAATACCATTTCTCATTACTGTCACCCTCAGAGGAGGTTTGGTTACCCTATCAGGCCATTTTGGTATGGACCCAACAGCAATGTCTCCCTTCAGAGACAGAGACTTACTGACACAATTCTTCAATTTGTAGTACCTACAAAATAATTCAGATTTAAGAGAAATTTAACATGGGGCCATAAAATGAAAAAGAATAGAACCAATGGTTTTGAGAGTTGGCCGAGTTTAATCGCAAAAAGGGGGAAATTGTGGGGGTTTTTTTTTTTCCCAATTTCATGTCATGAGAAGATGGGAGGTTCTCAGTCCTTGTGCACTGATTTTGGAAGATCAGAACCACATTCTTTTCAAAAATTTTAGCATTCAAAAAGATCATAATTCGAAGGTACTATCCATTCAAACTCAGGAAAAAGCACAAGCGGCCACTTATTAGTTATTACTACTTAAATTCATTCTTGATTGTTTAAAACGTGTGCCTTCAAATTATAGGTTCAGAGGACACCATTCTCTACTTTTAGCAGATTCTTTTTATCTTTTTTACAAAAAATTTAAGGGTTCTTGAGCTCCAGGGTGTGACTTCATCCGACTCAGTTGAGTCACTCAACTCGAGGGGGACTGAGTCGCCTCCTGAGTCCGAGTTTTAAAACCTTGAATAGAACTCCCATCATTTGGGAGTTGAAAAGGCTGATTTATAGATTTGTATGGGGCTTCAGGAAAATGAATCTTAATCACAACAAAACAATAAATGGGATTATTACAGAACTTACCATCCGTCATTTGGGTCGTCATATTCACTGCAAAGATCAACACCAAATTCATTTTGGTTTGGGAGGCATGAATCCCCAGAGGGCTTTTTCCAAATGACAGTGCTTCCATCCACAACAATCAACTCATAACATAATGCTCGTGCGATAGCCTGGAGATCAGCCCATTCCTTATCTTGTTTAGGCCACTGCACAGGTGGACCAGAGATGACAAGGTATCCTCCAGGTCGAAGTAACCGATCCACTTCAAGAAAGTATGTTCCATCTGCAATGCCACACTTTCTTTTTTTATCAGAGAGTACTGTTAAAGGATGACATTCACACTATCAAAGAGAGAAAAAGAGACTCACTGTGGGCAGTAAAGGAGATCAAACATTGAGAGCAGTGAACAATGTCAAATGCAAATGCTGGAAATGGGAGCCGGTGAGTGCCAAGCATGGCAACAAATGCTGGTATTCCCCTTTCTAATGCAAACTGTACCTGTGCTTCATGTGGATCTCTTGGAGCAAAGGAAACAGTTGAAATCTGTTCAGCAAGCATGTATCCACCAAAACTGGCAACCTGCATCACAAATGGACTGTGTCATCTCAAAAGCTTAACTTGTACAACTTCAAACAAATTACGTATACGAAATAGAAAAGGGCTGCAGCTCATACCCCACATCCCATATCCAGAGCAGTCCTCAAGACACCACCACTTAAAGGAATGTACTGTCCAAGTCTCTCAATATATTTTACTGCTCCGTCAGGGAACATAGTGCCACCCCCAGGGAAAACAAAGTAAGGGCCTTTTTCATTCATCCAGCCCTGATGGCCTTTCCCATCAGCAATTTTGTCATGTGGCATGTTGTTGTGCCATATCTGCAAATAAAAAGGAAGAACTCAAGGCATATGGAAAAATATGTTGTTCATTCCATGATGACAAGATCTGATCTGCTTGAATGATCCAGAGTTTTCATCCTATCTCCTCATTGAGTAGGAAACACCGACTTCTTTTTTCATCCATTGATTAACTATCAGAAATATGTATTTGTAATTTAATAAGCAAAAAGACAAGCAACAGAAACTGCAAAACAATAGTAACTAGGTGCAGTTTCTTAAACTGAGAAGGCAATCAAGAATCCACGCATTACAACTTTCTTCTGACTAAAAGCTCAACGGAATATGAACTCCCTCTGCACCCCAAGTGGAAGAAGACAATATACTGAAACTAAGTGAACAAAAATCCATCTTGCTTTCAAGCCCACTTCAATCTAACATTGTTTCATTGTGACATACATCACCAATCAATGTACTTGTCTCCCTTTCAATTGTGAAAAGAGATGCAAAGGTGATTAACAGAGGAGCTAAAAGTCCTAGATGCATTTGGATAGTGTTTTAATAACCCTGTTAAGAACAAGTCGATCCTATTTTGTTGATAATATTTTTTTTTAATTTATTTATCCATTCATATAGTAATCTGTTTATTGAAAGAATCTTTTTTTTTTATTATTCTACTCTAATAGATTTGAGAAAGTATGACTCACAAAGCCACACTACATCTTCTGGCACTACTTAAAATATTGTCTCACTTTTTCCCTTTTATATTGTATCACTTTTTCCTTTTTTTTTCTATCGCTCTAGTAAATACTCAAACACGCACAGTCAGATCTAATCCAATTTACTAAAGATTCAATGGCACACAGTTCAATTCAGTGATACTCAACGTGAGAGATCTTCCCTCTTATAGAACTCTTGTAGGCTAAATACAGTATCTTCTTGCATAAAAAATAAAAAATAAGTATCTTCCTCGAATTTACAGTAATTAGAATCACTTAAATTGGGGTAATTTATTGCAGATAATGTAAATGATTCTCTGGTATGGTAGTCGCTGCCCCATCTTTGACAAAAGAAATGAAACCATAGTCCTCAGATATCTAATATGATATTAGATCTAACACTATTTACTCAATATTCAAATATTCAATGGCACACAGACAAACAAAGGAATTTGAATGAGTTCGGTGATCCTCAATGTAAGAGATCTCTTTCCCCTCTTATAGAATTCTTGTAGGGGTAAATACATGATCTTAATCTAATTCACAGTAATTAGAATACCCTAAGGTGGGGTAATTTGCAGGTAAGTTACAACAGTTAGAATCCCCTAATTTAGGGTAATTTATAACAGAAAATAATGTACATGATTCTCTGGTATGGTAGTCTGCAACTCTATCTTTGACAACACACAAACAACCTAAGTCCCTAACCAACAGAGGTACAACTGGAGATTGATACATGGTTGTTTATGCAGAAAGGGAGATGCCTGGCCACAGAGATATCATTATCTTGGAATTGATAATTGTGATTTCAATTTTACCTTTTTTGAAATTTGAATTAGATATTGAAATGCTTATTACTTGATTGTTTAGAGTATAATTTGTATATTGTTTTAAATTGAACGGTCATTCAAAAGGCATTCCCTCTCTTTCCCACCATATTCCCACAATATAGTTAAAGGAAACACCTACCATAAGTATCGCCAATTGGGTATATTTAATATGGATTGTTTTTAATGAAAAAACTCACAAAAATTACAGGAAATCAAAAGGAGGAGCACAAGAGGGCACCAATGTGGATGGATAGAACAAAGTCAAATAGAACTAGATGAGGCCCATCAGTTTGTTCTGACAGAACAAACTGCATCCCCATTTGTGGATCTTTCGACATGATTGAGGAGGAAGCTCTTGGAAAACACCAGCGCTCTAATTTCCTTAATGCAATCACCACCTCCAAGGATAAACATACTTCTTTAAAGTCCATTAAATCATCCTCAATGATAACCCCACCATCCTTAATTCGAAGTTTCCCACATGTTGTAAGCAATTCTAAAACCCCTACCTGATACAATCTATAGTATCCACTATCCAGACGAGCCAAAATGTATTGTAACAAACACCCCTTATGATTCCAGATAATACCTGTAGCGCCAGCCTTAACAAAATCTCACAACACATTTCAATTGAAATTCAGCTTACAAACTCTAATGGATTGAGATTCCAACCTGACATGCTTCCCCCTTCTTTAGAGCAGAAGCACTCAAATCCCCAAGGCCAAAGCTAGGTGCTCTGGTCCTTGCAAAAGGACCCCATTTGGGGGAACACCAACTAAATCATTTTCCTTCTTGCCTTAATCTCCATCTCATCCATCAAGCTTGATTTGTTTATACACTTTCTATCATAACAAATAGCCACCAAGACCAATATGCCAAATATCTGCATGTTGACTTTTACTTCATAAGAAAAGCCCCATTTGTCTATGGAATTCCCAAGAATTCTAATTTCTAAGCTATGCCTTCGTGCCAAAGGGGCTCAAACTGAAGTAGTAAAAGGTCAAGATCCATTGATGACCATAAAAAATAAAAATAAAAATAAAAAATCTCCCCTTTGTAGGAAAGGATTCCCCAGCCATCACCCCCAGTAAACCAAATCCCATAAAAGTGAGGGTCCCATCAACATCTCCATCTCATGCCCTTCGTTCAGCCCACATTACTATTAAATCCCTAGATATTCAATACGCCATTACTACTTGAATTTTCTTTAACTTCTATCAAAAACTTCTCAGTCAGTCCATTTCAAAATGAAAAACTTCTCAATCACCAGAAAAGGAGGGGAAAAAGGCGTCCATTTAACCAAAAAAAAAACCCAAAATTCATCCCACAAATGCAATAAAACAGTAGAGCTTCAAAAATAAAAATTTGATCTTGCAAGAGCAGAGATAGAGAGATCTCCAATCCACCTACCTTGCGCAAGCTCTCCGGCCAGGGGACCGGGATCCTGTACCCGTCCGGCGGCGGCACCAAGCACAAAGGCTCCTCCCCCGGCGCCGGGCAGTGGCGCTCCCGGTCGTAATTCATATCCCTGCTGAACCGGATTTTCCTCCTCGGATCCTCGCACGGCATGTGATCGGCGGCGTCCGCCATGCACGCCTCCACCTCCGCCGCCGGATGCCCAGCCGAATCAACGACCGCCAGCAGCCTCTCCCTCTGGCGCGGATCGGCGGCGTTGGAGAGCGCCAAAGACCTGCGACCGGACGCCGCCAGCGAGTCGCCCAGTGGGGTGAAAACGAGAAGGAAGAATACAAAGACGGTGAGAAAGAGCGCCGCCGATACGAGATCGAGGAGCCGCCATTGCCGGCCGTGGCGTTTGGATCCGGCTAGATTCAGGTGCCCCATGTCGGAGCAGATCGGATCGAATCGGATCAGTCACTCATTGAAGATATTAAGAAAAAACGCGATCTAGGGTTTTCGTATCGGAATCGTCTTTTCTTCTCCGCCTTCTCCTCCTCTGGTTTTAGTGAAGAGAAAGTGTGAAGTAGAAGAAGAGGATTTCTTTCTTGCTGCGCTTTGCAAATATAAAAAACATGAGAAGAGAATATATCAGTGTCGTGTCGTGTCGTGTCGGTACGTCCGAAAAACAGGAGTGATATATCCGTATTAGGAAGCGAGTTGCGGATCTCTCTGCTGTTACCCACTTGTCAGTTATGGCGGGGAAGGGATGGATCAATGTTCATGGAAATGGAAAAAAACAGAGACTTCCTTTGTTTGTCTTCCACAGGTTAAACTAATTTGATAATCTTGTCTAGGACTCAACTAATTTTATCTTATGATGTATGATATGATATTAATAGTTTCCTATTAAAACTTGGTATATTATGATATATTTAGAGTTTTTTCGGATCTGGATTCGGGCCTCGGCTCGATAGAGTGAGGTCCGAGTCCATGTCCACCATGGACCAGATCAGACCTAAACCCAAACTCATTTACATCCCTTTTCACAGGGCTGTGAATGGAATGGGCCCCTAGATCCTTTTTTAGCATTGTTTAAAAGGAAAATATTCTCCGGCGAGCCACTTTCAAGTGAAGGCCAGCCATGTGGAGCTCAGTTTGGCAAACATTTCATCAATTCAGCTCTTTTTGGTGTTCTTTTTCATCCCATGATCTCCCACGTCATGCTTAATTTTACACTCACTTAATCTTCACTCACTATTAGAGTGAGTCTTTAGGAAATCAAGGGTTATGATGCCATTAAGCTTTAATAAGAGTGATAAATCGACACTTAATCTTCACTCACTGTTGGAGTGAGTCTTTAGGAAATCAATGGTTAAGATCAGGCCCGGCCCTGAGGCAGGGCAGTAAGTGCGCCTGCCCCGGGCCCCCCGGGCCCCCATTTTTCAGGGGGCCCAAAAATATTTCCTCTCCTCAAGAAGAAAATGTTTCCACTCCTCCAAATCCACCGACCTCCTTCTCAAACCCCTTAACTTTTCATCAATCGAACTCCTTTGAACCCCATCTCAACCAAACAGCAAGCCAAAAAAAAAAAAAACAAGAAGAAGAAGAAGCAGCAGAGAACTGGACCGCCATAACCGGTTAGGCCCAAATCACCGCCATCGCCAGAACCGGCTGGCCCATCATCTTCGTGCTAGCGTCTAGCAGTCAAGCACCATTAGTCCATCACCACTTCGGACGAAGCACCCAGGCTACCCAGTAGTCAAATCCCTCAACCATTCATCAATCGAACTCCTTTGAACCCCATCTCAACCAAACAACAAACCCCAAAAAAAGAAGAAGAAGAAGAAGCACCCAGCAGGCCAGCACCACTGGTTGATTGCTACAATAGCAATCAAGCACCATCAGTCCATCACCACTTCGGACGAAGCACCCAGGCTACCCAGCAGTCAAACTGTCAAACCCATCAACCCTTCATCAATCGAATTCCTTTGAACCCCAATACCCCATCTCAACCAAACAGCAAGCCCAAAAATAAAAAAATAAAACAAGAAGAAGAAGAAGAAGCACCCAGCAGGCCAGCACCACGGGTTGATTGCTACTGCTGCTCCACGCCTCCACCGTCCACCCACCCGCCACGCCACATCTCTTTGTTCTGTACACTTCCCAGTCTTCTTAGTTCAGATAGAGTTCAGGTCGGGTTGGACCTGATCCAATGATCCATTCCGCTGACAAGCCATTTCCTTTGGTAACAAGTCAATACAGGTCAGGTGGACCCATTCACTCGCCTGAGTTTGAGTTATGCCCAAATCCAAAACAACAGTCAACAGCAACTTACAAAAAAAGCCACTTGCATCAAATTTATAGACATCAACACATGGGCCCATAGCTTATAGATCTTCTTCAATCTTCGTAACATCCATATCATCATTGTCTTGGTAGATTAGGGAGATTCCAAAATCCAAAGTGGCTTTTTTCAGTGCAAAATTGGTCGTTGTAGAAATCAATTGAAGGCAATTTTTTCATGATTAGAAAATCTTGAATTTGAAAGCATAATTGAGGGTTTTGCTTCTCAAAATGCAAGAAGAAAATCATTTCAATAATACTTTTTTAATTGTGATTTTGTTTTTCAACTTATCTTCTAGATGGTGATGCTGGTATGAGAAATTATTTGGCCGACGATCTGGTACTCTTACCGAGATGTTGGTATGAGAGATTCATTTATTTATGTATTAAATGTATTTTATTTATGTATTAAATGTATTTATCATATGATATTATTTGGTTTTTAATGAAATTATTATTTTTGGGCTAAATTTATGAAAACATGTTATATATATGTGCATATATTAAAAAATTATAAAAATGAATAAAGGGCCCATTTTAGTGATTCGCACCGGGCCTTTGAAAAGTCAGGGCCGGCCCTGATTAAGATACCATTAAGCTTTAAGAGTGAAAAATGGATGGGCTGGGCTAATCTGGTTGGGCTAAATTTTTGAAAACCCCCCACAACCCCCACCCCGCTCCCGCCAGTCCATGAAGAGACGTTTCCATCAGCCCTTCTTTCCTTGATAAACTTATATCCGAGTGGGCCCCACAAACTGGACTGCATAGAGCTTATATGGAATTTGCTCGTAGGAGAACATTGCCCAAGTTGTATTCAATTCTAAATGTTACTGGGTTTGGGTGGGTGAGTCAGACTCGTTGGACACACTTAACTCAATTACTTACTAAGCTGAGTCAACTCCAGGGAGTCAGTTCAAGCTCTCGAACCATGCCGCTAGGCTAATGGAATGGGACCAAGCCTTAAAGTACTGGAATGGGCCCAATTAAATATTTTTGGGCGATGGTTATGCAACAGTCTGTTCCATCCCTTTCTTAGAAAAAATGGTTACATTATCAAAAAAAAAAAATATTGGTTAGACTGCGATGGATCAAAACCCATTTGGAGCATAAGATAAGATCACGTCATTGCCAGAATCCTTGAGATCATTGAACCTATATTGATAATTCCTTTTATATGTTGAAAAGCTAGTTTTTGCAATGAAAGCTCTTTAAAGGATACTAATAATACTGCTATTTTATTCTAAAAACATGAAGAAAATGGATACCTTCCAATTTTTAATGCTTTTTAATTTCCAAGAGTTTTTTCAATCAAATAAAGTACAATTCTTAAGGCGTGGATTCGCTCCTCATGTCTTGTGTTCGAAACGACTTCAGATTTGCTATGTGTGCGCTTTGTCCATTTCATTAAAAAACTTCTTTTGTAGTGGGGCAATCTTATATTATTTATACTAGTTTTTTCAAGATTGATCATATATAAAATACATAATTGACATTTTAAAATATAAAATTATTGATCGGTGCCTTGATTAAAGGTCAATAGAAAATGATTATTTAATGGTTGGAAAACCTTGTTCTAAAGACATGCATTTCACTAATCCGGACTCCATTTTAAAACTCGGATCGTGCACAAACTTTAAAAGTGCCTGTATTTCCAGTCAATCTTAAGCAAAGAATATAATGCACATTTTAAATAGATAATGGTTCGCATTCTTAAATAGATAATGGTTCGCATTCAGTTCAGAAAAAGTTTGTGAGTTTCAAACTTGATAATATTTGTAACTCATGAGGCTTGAAGCTTGGGCATTAAAATGAAACACAGTCAGATTCGGCTCAACTTGCTGAGTCACCTTGACCCAAAAGGCTGTCGAGTCAAAAATGAGTCAAGCAATTTTTACCTACAATCATAGTTGTTAATATCGTTTAAGACCTCATTTCGCTCTGGCCTGCAAAATGAAAAGTTTCGGCCGGTTCGAGATTTCGGCGAAACTTTTCGGAATTACATTTCGGAAAAAATATAACATAAGATATATATATATATAAAGTAATAAATATAGATTTAATCCATTATAGTAATTTTTTTGGAATTATATTTTGAAAACATATAAAAAATACAAAATATATGTGTAAAAAAATTAAAAAAAATAATTATGTAAAATTCCATTTTGGCCGAAAAGTCACATTTCGGCCGAAATCCCGAATTTTAGCTGAAATTGGCGGAAATCTTGAATTTTGGCCGAGATTGACCGAAATTCAAACCGAAAAATTTTGGTTTCGGCCACTTGACCAAAACGAAAATTTTCGGCCCTTTCGACCGAAATAGTACGAAATTAATAACTATGCCTACAACTCAATCAGAGTTGCTGGAGTTACTCAAATTCAAATGGGCTTCAGCTCAAGTCCTAATTTCAAGTTTCAATATCACAACTTATAGAATTTTTCATGCCTGGCTAGGCTAAAGTTATCCAAACTCAGCCCATTCGGGACTTATCTAGGAATTTGATCCATGATAGATTGGAATGGCGAAATAAAATTTATATAGCTAACTCCAAAATAAATGGGATAAGATTTTGATGATGACGACGACGACGACGACTAAATATTCAATCCCGACTCAATCGCCTGGGCCAAAAGTCAGGAATATTTGAAATTAAATTGAAATATGGGCCCATTTTGTGCTCATTGTAGCCTAAACACCATACAATTATAAGCTTGTCAAATTGAATTAGAGTTGGCAGGCCAAGGAGTATAATGAACTTAACTTGATGAATTTTATTTTTATGAACTGTAAAATTATTATAAAGGTAAAGATGACGGTGAATATGCATGGTTTTAATATAAAGATTAGTTGACTATGCAACCTGGGGGTAGGTGTATAAGTTATTAGAATTAGTTGAGGAAGCATACGATCAACATTTCATTTTCCCACGTTTTTTTTTTATATAGGAACCACAGTGTTCACTTCCGTGTGGGACCAATTGTCAATGTCTACTAAAAATCCAATGTGGGAACGCCATGTAGACTTTTTGATGTGGGAACTGGGAAGATCCCAGTCATAAGATATTTGACGCTTTGATTTCTGTCAGTGCATTTAACTTTGAAGACTGTAGTTGTCCATTAACATATTCTAATAATAAATGGCACTTTGCAATGGGAACTGAAGAGTAGGACTGGCTTGACAAGTTCCTATTGAAATGGGGTTCAATCAATGAAGCTGAAGGAAGACCTCACCACCTGCCTCTTACTCCAGAGAAAAGAGCTTGGGTTTTGAATTTGGGCGGTCACATTCCCTCTTTCTAGTATTGTTGTATCTCATCCTAAGTCTACTTTCCTCACAACTGCTCGGAAACGGAAAATTTTAATAAAGGTGAAGGGTTAGGGAAATTTAGAAAAAAGAATAAAACTTTTGTCTCATTTCAAAAAAATACATGAAGATTTGAATGTCTCAAGAAAGTGTAAAACTTTTTCACGGTTGTTTCAATCAAAACCTCTCCATATTCTACCAAAAAAAAGTCTTCTCCTTTTTTTTTTTGAGAAATGACGAAAATACCCTTTCTTTATAATTGGTTTTTGTCTTTTTTAACCTCTTCCCTCTCCAATTTGATGATTATAATCATTTAATGAGCTAGAGAATGGGTTGCTCCTATTTTTTTCTCCAGGGACAAAAGATAACTTAACACAATCAAAAGACTTTAGAATGTCATTGATACGGAGTAAACAAGGACCAATCCTTTGTTCCATTGATGCATTGCACTTGCACAACCTCTAAGGCAATAGAAAAAACTTGAATCCTTGAGAATCATTTAGCCATATCATATTGACATATTTTAGTACGAAGAAGATCGGGAGCACTTCAGCCTGTTTGGATGAGCTTTAAACAAAAGCTATTGCAGCTCTTGCACATAAAAAAGAATCATTGAAGCACATAACAAAGCCAAAGCTAGCCAAAAGTTGAAGTGATTTATTAAAGTGGGCCCTATTAAGTCATTTGGGTTAGACTTGATCGTTTCTCTTAAGTGATTTTTTAAAGAGAGTTTTTGAAAAAAATGAAAAAAGGGTATTTGTGTCATTTTATAAGATTCTTTTATGGCGATGACTTGATTGAAAGAATTATGGAAAACTTTACTACTTTTTTGTAATATCCAAATCCTCTTTTACTTTTTTTTTAAAAATGAGCCAAAGGTTTTATACCTTTTTGAGACTTTTCCGAGAAATTATGTTACAAAAAAAATAACTATACAATTTAAATGTCCTAAGAATTGAAGAAGGTGAGAGATTCGCATGGATCAAAGAACTTGTAGGTGCAGATTATACTATGCGGATTTTTATTTTTAGAGAATGAGGAATCTTCCATTCTTACCTCTCCAATAGGAAATTGAAATTCTCTCTGTTGAGAAAAATCATTTCATGTTCTTTCTGTTTTACAAAAAAATATGTCACACCAAACAATAAACTTTAGAAAAAAATTACCATCATTATCATCATCAAAGCCTTGTCTCTAGGGTTGTCAAAGGGCCAGGCCAGGGTTACCCTTACCCTATCCTCAATTTATGGAGAGCCAGGCTCGGGCACCAAAGCCCTCATAGGGCCTACTACACTACCTAAGCTTTACCGTACCCTCAAGGGATAAGGCTTGCCTCAGGTCATAAAAACAAGAAATTTCTTTATTTATTTTATATTTTTTAAAAGATTTTACGGAAAAACCCCAGAATTTGGTCATTCCTCATGAGAGGTCCGCGCAGATTGTGCAGCACAAACTCGATCTTCCTGCCATTTATTTATTTATTTACTTTGTACTTTTCTCTGAGAGACGATAGCGTCACTCCTCACGTCTTCTTCTTCCTCATCTCCTTCCTATTTCTCGATAGCCCACACTCCATTTCTCTCCCAACCCTACAGGTTTTTCACTGTTCATATAAGCGGAAAAGCGGCGAATACAAGTTTTCACAAAATATTCTTTCATGTTATGTCTACCATTTTTCTTTGTCTCTTTCACTTCTCAAGATAAATCTTGAGAATATGAAAAGAAGAAAGAAAGAAACTGTATGTTGGTCGGTAGTAATCTTTTTATAAAGCATGTGATACTGTTTTCTAAGTTGATTGGGAGAAAATGGAATGGGGGAGATAGAGAAATGGGTGGGAGAAGAGAAAAGAATAAGGGAAAGAAGAAACAAAGGGAGTTATATGTTTTAAGAAAATGGCGTAAACGACGCTAGCGTGGCTCCTATAAAAAACGAGCGACGCTAGCATCAAACCCTTCGGCATTAAAAAACAGAAGAGGTCCTGACAGGCCTCGTTTGTGCTGTACAATTTGCGGGGACCCTCGCAAGGAATAGCCAAATTTCAGGATTTTATCTTAAAATCTTCTGTTTTTTTTATCTACATTGCCACTCATCATTGAGTGTCAATTGAGTATTATCTTGTTAAATAGTCTATTCTACCTTACACCTTAATTTCAGAATTTTCCTCATACCAAAACATTTCAATTTAAGGGTTTTTTTTTTAATCCTCTTTACCTTATAATGCAAGGTCTTCTTTTTAAAAACTTTAAACTAATTACGTTTGCTTACTTTTTATGAAATAATATTATTTTCAATATATAACACTAATCTAACTATTAAACATTGTCGCATTTCAATCACAAAAACAAATGTGTTTAAAAAATATTCTTAGTTTAAACTTTAAGAAATTATAAGGTATAATTATCTAATTAAAATGATAATTGGGTCACCTCAATTCTCAATATTTCCTGCATATACAAACTTTCTTTATGAATTGGTTGGCATTTCAAGTCACTCCGTAGAGGAAAAAGTGTACCCTTATTAACAAGAGTACACCCACTTTATATTAGAAAGAATATACAAAAATAATATAAAAAGCTTAAATAAGAACCGACAAAACTAGAATAAGGAAATCAGAAGAAACCGTGCAACACTAATTAATTTTGCATTAACATAAGTTATATAATTAAATAGAGATGAAATAAACAAGTATGTGTTTGTACAAGATTTTAAGGAATTTTGAAGTGGGCATGGGGTAAAAATATAAGGGCCAAGGCTAGGGCAGAGCTGGGCCTAATAATGTCCAAGCTCGGCCCTCAAATTTCAGAGCCTGAAAAAAAAAATTTATTTAAGCATGGCCATCCATCGAGCTTTTTCTTAGAACATAAACCCTTTGTTTAAGGACCTCTTGAGGGCTGACCCCTTGTTTGAACGCCAGATTGTCAGGCCTACTTGTCTCATTAATGTTGGAATTTGCTATATGAATTATATTTCTACATTTCAATCTATTATGAGCCAAATCCACCGCACAAAAAATTAGAACAATTTTATTCCCTCATCGGCAGAATCCTCTCCTCCAACAAACAAACCCTTTATACATGCTCCGTGAATTCCGAGAAGATATCCATGTTGAGCAGGAATCTTCTACACTCATGAAAAAATGGGCCCTTTTGCACATTTACGGGGCTCACCCTATGCAAGGGACTCCTCACCATTTCATTGTCTATGCACGTCTAATGGCTAAGAATGTCATGTGAAACTGAATTCTAATAGATGTTAGATTTGAAGACTTTTGTGGGATCAGATGGTTTTTCTTGAACAATGATTTGAGAATAACCGTACTCCAAATCCTCATCAACCAAGTACATGGACCTAGGTTGAGTCCTTCCAGAGAAGAACTCACTCTTTTTTCTTTTTATTTATTATTATTATTATTATTTAACTTAGCTATAGGGGGTTGGGACCCCACCCTCGGCTGAGAAAAGGGAGCATGCCAAGGGTTTAAACCCTGAACAATCAGATGAGAATCTATGTTTCTTGAGATAAGAAGCTATTCTCTTTTTCTTTTTTCTTCGTTTTTAACACAATTTTCTTGTTTAGTTAAAAGATGCAAGATTCAATCCACAAAGGGCAAAAAAAGATAAAATAAATAAAATGAAAACTACAAAAAAAAAAAAGAAAAAAAGAGAGCAGCTCAAAACCACGAGACCCTCACCCACATTATATTGGCACTATACTGCACACATTTAGCCAACATTTTAGCCCATCGGTGAGCAAGCCCATTAAACTCCCTAGGAATACTTAGGCTAAAAAAAAAATTCAAAACAACTTCTTTGGTGTAGAAAAACCAAGTCACATTTTTATAACCTCCTTCACATTAGAACACAGGAAAATCTTAGAAAAATTAAGAGCTTTGGCCTATTATAGGGCAAATAAGACCACCCGCGCTTCAGCTTTTTTGGTGTAGACGACTCTAGGTTCCTTAATAGCACTTGCAACAATAAAAATGCCACGGGGGAGAACTAATTTATTAGTGACCATGGAGGCTAGTAAAACTCATCTTTTTAAAAACACCACACCTGAAGATTGCTAGGGCTTATTTGTATAACGAGAGGATTTAGCTTTACGCAGATTTCTATTTCATGGAAAAGAGAAATCGTGTGTTTCAATTTCCAACTTCCCTGATGGAGAGAAATCGTGTATTTCAATTTCCAACTTCCTTGATGGAGAGAAAACATGTATTCCAATTTCCAACTTTGTTGATAGGAAATCAAAATCATGTATCAAAGAAAACCAATTCATGTTTTACCTTTTTCTGAAGAATAATAATGTGTTGCACCAAACAGCGTAATAGTGCATCACACCAAAAATCAAAACGACTTTCCTCTTGCTACAAAATCTTCTCATCAAACAAATGCACCCTAATATCTTAGGCCAATTATTGTTGCCCCTCACCTTTTGGTATTTTCAACTTGCAGTTTCATGGGACTGAAATATGAGCATGTCAGGCTGGGCTTAAACAAATCCGAGACCAGCCTATCATGCCAAATTTTAGGCCCAAGCTCAGTATATGGGCTGAAAGACTCAGCCGAATGCCACCACATTATAAATTTCAGGTCACTTAAGGCTATGATTTGTCCTTAAGCAACCATATGCAAAGACTTGGCCTAAAGAGGTATCAATCCAGAAAATAAGCCCAAGGTCAGTCCATAGGCCTTGAAACAAAACTCAGATCTACAACAATTTTGACTCGGCTTGGTCTGTACCTGGGCCGGTCCGCTCCATGATCAGCTCTAGCTGACTCTCAAATTCTTGCACAATCCACAACCATCAGGATCAGGGATCTGTTTGGTTGTTAGATTTCCATGGAAATACACCTTCATTTCCTGGAATGAAGTTCATTTTCATGCAGAAGCTACATGTGATAATTTGTATTTGTGCCACAACATTTTTCTCTACTTTTTGGTTTTGGAGGAAAGAAATCCTACCCTTTTAGACAAACACAGCCCAGGTTTGTTCTTTGGGTCAAGGATTCGAACCCCTTGGTTGGTCCCTGGTACAGCCTCATTGTTTGATCATATTTTTCACTCTTCAATCCTATAGTATTTGAATGACTAGGATATGCCAAGATGGGGGATTAATTTTCTCCTACCGGAGTCCAGCATAAGGCTGTCATCTAGGGTTTTTACTCCGCACCTTGAATTCAGAAAATGTCACCATATGGATGGTAGGGATTGAAAATCCTGCATCACCTTTGTGCGGGGCTCATGCAAATGAAAAGAGTGTATGCAAATTAACACATCATTTCAATCAATTTATTGTGACATTGATCTCACATGGAATACATGGTTTGGTAGTGTTGCAAGAAGGTAGTAAACCAACATAAAAATATAGGTTGGTAAGTATCTAGACCCTTCTTAAATAAATCCAAGGTGTTATATCAATCTTATTGACTGCCACCTGAGCCCACCCAATTAGCAGATTTGAGGTATCAGACCATGGAGAACTTGGCAATTTGGCTTTAAGTTAATTGGTTAGGTTGCTTTTATAGTCAAACTGAACCTAATATAAAACCAAAAAGTACTGGATGTGGGTGAATTTAGATCCAATGGGTCAAATCTGCTTCAGCACAAAAGATCCCACAATGCAAATAATAAGGCAACAGACCCAACTCAGACCTGAATTTTATTAGAATAATATTATTATTAGAATATTTTCAACGTTCAAGTTATATCGGCCATATTCATTAGGCACTATTAAGTAGTTCCAAAAAAATTAAGGGTTATGTATCATTAAACAATTTTTTGATATCAAGCCAAAATAAAAAACGATTATGCTAAGGAGAGATTGATGGGATTCTTAGATCACTTTAATTTTGAACGATACATTCCTTGACTAGGAAGTATAACTCCGGGTGCACATGGGCGGTTCGGATCGGCTTAGAAGGGAAACCATCAACCAAATCGAATCAATCGGTTTTCTATTTTCCCAAACCGAACCGAATCGAAATGAACCTGTTTTTTTTTTTATTATTCACAAAAAAATGGCAGTTCAATTGTTGGGAGACGTTGGACTTCAAGTAACGAAGTGAGCGTTCGAGTCTTCTTTAAGTAATTTCTCATATTGCTTTATATCTTTTATTAAAAATATATATTTATATAATTGATTCTTTTTGAGCAATTTAACCGCACATTCAAACCGAAAATCGAATCAAATCGAACGGTTTAAAGGAAATCTGAACCATTCTACTACAAAACTGATGATCCATATCGATTTAGCGGTACAGTTTAGCAGATTATTTTATGCACTCCTAAACAGCAGTTTATTTTAGAATGCAGAGAGTGGAATTTTCTACGTTGCTACGTAAGCATTTTAACTTTTCTTTTCAATTCTTATCATGACACTCACTATACATGGTACAACACTCTTTTCACCGGAGAAAAGTCCACTTTTTTTATTTCTTATAATTAAAGGAACCCCAACTGAAGAAAGTGGGGGTTTCAGGAACTTGAAAGTGGGAAAATGAAACATAAAGATCAGCTTTTCACTAAGTTGGTGAATCATCATAAGCTAATGAAAAGTGAATAAGTAATCCTCGTGACATTAGATTTGAAGAGACAGAAAGTTCATGTTTACTTTTGCTAAAGATTAGGTATCAAATGAAAGTAACCACATCTTTTCTTCGGTGCTCTCTCCATGCGGCCTTCCAGTGGAAAAATGCTAGTGAGATGAGGAGGCAGCCAAACAATTGTCCATCTCCTTTCCTTCTGGATCATCATCACCAAGTTAGAAATGAATAAAAAGAAGAAAAACTTTCAAATATGGATGATATGGATCACAACTTTCAAACGTATAGAAGAAAAACTTGCTGGCATGATAAGTATATGCCACCATTCCAAGATTATATCATAATATCATCACCCACCAGTAAACGTACTTGAAAACATTTTAAAATGAACAATTTAAAAAAATCTAAACAAGCATGATTCCATGAGAAGTATGTATGCCACTATTCCCTACATTATCAAATCATTGTATCCTGCAAATGTTCTTGAAAGCTTAGCATAGAGGATTGCTGTTTGTATGTATATAATTCACTTACCTTTTGATACTTCTTTTTATATTATTTTTAGATGGATATGCATAAAAAGTGGGGCCTTCGGATAACTTGTTAGATTGTCTTTGAATTTGTGTCTATGAGTGGATCTTTGTATCCAATAAATATCACCAACTTTCCATATTGGCTTCTTGTATTATTTTGTTATTGGACATTTTGGATCGTTGTCTCATTAGGACACAGACCAACTAAAACATTGTGAAGTTTACCCAACGGCCAACAACAGTCATCTCCATCAAATTAACCCACCCTTGATATGACAGCATCAAAGTTTAATAGTCTTTACCTATACATATTTTTCAGATGCAATCAGGGCCGGCCTCAAGGGGGGCGGAAGTGCGCTCGCCCCGGGCCCATTTTTCAGGGGGTCCCAAAAATGAGATTAACAAGATTAACTGAAAAATAAAATTAATATTAAAATTATTAGATGAGTATGCTCAATTTTAATTTTTCATAATTAAGCCCATTGAAAAAAATTTGATGCTCAGTTTACTATTACACAATTCCTTGTCCAATACAATTTTATTTTTTCATAATTAGGCCCACTAAAAAATGTGTAATGTTATATGTAAAATTAACTGATTTTAATTTATCATAATTGGGCCCACTTAAAATTTTGATGGCCAGTTAGCATTTAGCTTTGTTACAAAAGTCCCTGGCCCACTCTGAATGCAACAATATTACTCTTGATTTGAAACTAAAATAAAAAATTTATGAAACATTATAGCCTTAGATTTATTTTTTTTGAGCTTTTGTGGGCCCCATAATCAACTTTTGAACCTTTAATCCATTTAATCATCTGAACCTTTTGCAAATTATAAGTATTTCTCTTGTAAAAGAACTATTGAATTGTTACAGCTTACAAGTATTTGTCTTGATTATATATTATAGCCTTTTATTTTGAATGTTTATAGATTGAAATTTGAATTTATATGCTTTGAATGTTAAATTTTTAGTTAATTTTGACATGTTAGATATTGGTTGAAAAATGAATGAGGCCATCACTAAGTTTATATATATATATAGATAGAAGCCTAATTTTTACTCTTACCCTGGACCCTGAAAAATTCAGAACCGGCTCGGGATGCAATCCATCGTGACTTATGAGTATAATAAAGGACATGATGGGGTCAAATTGAGCTTGATGCCAAGGGTTCAAAACTGGTCGGTTCCATACTCTAGCCAAATAGAATAGGTATTACCAAAACTGGGATCATATCATACCCTATTCGGATACTGGTTAATTACAGGACATGTTCATATTTGAATTTAAATTGAAGGCCCAAATCAGGACTCAGACTAGACGATATACCAGAAAATGTATCAGTTATTGGGCCCAAATGCTTTTCTATCAACATTCTATACATATCAGCCCTAGTTCAATATGCATATGTATTTGTAATTTTGTATAATATACATTGCTTTTACCCAATTGGATATTAAAAATGGGTCTAAATATTGGGCCCTTGCGGAGTCTTTCCAATTGGATCCTTCAAGTTTTTTTCCCTAATTGACATCTATTTAGGTGAGAGGCCCCATAGAGTTAATTGGACCCCTCTTAGCTGAATTCTTTTTCCTATTAGTTGCCTGGCTCTTGCATTTAATACTTAACAGCACATTTTTTGGGCTCAGTCCATCATAGATGGCGACCATTCCAGTGGGTCAATAGGACTCATTTTTTGCTCCACAAAGGCCAGAGTATTCGAACCTCTCCTCCTGCCTTTCATCACACCTATCATGACTCGTGAGCATATGAAATGGGCATTTGTCTAAAATTTGGTTAAGCTGTCCCATTTGCCGTCTCTTCGTGAAATTGTTAGGCTCGTGAACCATACTGAAGTGGTCCTGTCAGTGGGCACTAGTCTATAATTTATGGTCAGTTTATTCATGTTATATTGAAGTGGTCCCCTTGATCAGGGTCTACTTTGTCTTCTGCATGTGGCTTACTGCATATGGGGATGTAGGTCGGAGCCATTTAAACGTATCCGCCCACATGACACGAGCATGGTCATGCTCCTGCGAGGCTTCAATCCATGTGACCATTGAAGAGACATTTGACTAAACAAGACCACCTTCCACCTGACTTGGGTTTACTTTCTTAGACTTCATTTTCCTGTTACTAAGGACACATACATGCATGGACACAGCTACTGGAGATTCTTCAGCCTGCAACACCTACTCTGTCCATCTTTTTTCGAGCAAGGATTACACGTAGACATGGAGGGAGACAAGAAGCTGCTGGATTTTTCCGGCTCTTTTCTCGGTCATATGGTGCAGTGAAGATTAGGGGGGAGACGAGGACTATAATAGACTTATTTTTAGATGTATTTTCTGGACGGAGAGAATCCGAAAATATTATCATCCCATATAAAGATAATAGTATAAAACCCGTGCTAATCACGGATACCTATGAAGAAGTATGATTCTATGTATGTTAGAAAGGGAGATATGGGAGTCCATAAGTGGGGAAATATATATATTAGTGAAAAGTGGATGAAAAGTATGTTAAAGGTTGTAAAAACTTAAAGTAGCTCGAGTCAAAATAGAAAGCACAGTCAAAATCGAATCCAAAACCTTCCATCTTATATATTATAATTGATATAATATGGGGGTCACTTCCGTGCCTCTACACAAACAACTCCTCCTCGTCCTTTTTGGGTGATGCAATTGGAGTGAAATTATAATGGAGCCCATATGTTAAAAATTGGAGCCGTTCAAAATGAGGGCAGCATTATTATCCAATATGGTGGGGCCCTCGTTAAACATATGTGTGGGGACAACATATGAAAATCCAAAATGCTTATAAACCCAATTGCCAATTGTAGTGATCAAATAAAAGTTATCACACTATTTAGTAAGATTGTCACTGTTGGATTGACTAAATCTTGAACACTATTCAGTAAGTGGTGCCTTCAACTTCTTCGTTTATTAGAATGCATAGTCTTGGTTTCAAGAAATTTTGGTTTTTTGCAATTTTGCCCCTCCTCATTAATTTGCCTTTTCCTTTTAGAAAAAAGAGATAATTATAAAACTCTCAAGCTTATTTTGTCATTTTCTTGCTTCCAAAAGATAAGTAAATCATTCTCCAAATCTCAATGAGTTAAAAAAGTTGGCTAAAAGTAAATTCATCGTTGGCTCGCTTTTTCTCTCCAATTTTGAAGTCTTTGTAAGACACATTTTCCACAGCTAGTTGGGTTTGGACATCTAGCTATACTCACAAGTGGGCCACACACACCCATTGCAACATCTTACCAAACAATTATTCTACATTTCAATATATATAGGGAAATGTTCATATGCATCTTTCCCTCACTCCCTTTTTTGTAAATGAAAAGTGCATTTTATACCTCATCCTATATACTTGAAAAGTACATTTTGTACTTGAAAATTTTCAAAAGGAAGAGTGTCCCCCATCCTATGTTCAGGGAAGATGCATATGAATATTCCCTATATATATATATATATATATGAGACTTCTATATATGAAAACAATACTCATATTCTGATTCCACAACATTCAACCTGAAATTTCACATATGCCACTTGTCGGCCACGTATAGTAAACCCTCTTTTTTGTCAATATATATATATATATGAGACTTCAATGAAAACAATACTCATATACTCTGGTTCCACAACATTCAAACTGAAATTTCACATATGCCTCATGTCGGCCACATATAAGAGACCCTCTTTTTTGTCAAAATATATATATATATATATGTGGGACTTCTATGAAAACAATACTCATATACTCTGATTCCACAACATTCAATCTGAAATTTCACATATGCCACATGTCGGCCACATGTAGAAGACCCTTTTTTTATCAAAATATATATAAATATATATATATATATGGGACTTCCATGAAAACAATACTCATATACTCTGATTCCACAACATTCAACCTGAAATTTCACATATGCCACATGTCGGCCACATATAGGAGACCCTCTTTTTTGTCAAAATACCCTTTGACTCATAATCGCGTGAGTCTCTTGTGCAATCACGAGTTGTTGAGATTGGTTTTGTCTTGATCTTGCTTTTTCTTCTTCTTGGTTTCTTGAAATGGGGCTTCGTAATCCTTTGGAACAACAATAAAAAGGGTTTTGCAATGACTGAAAAAGGTTTTTTTTATGCTGTGAGAGATGATATTTTGGAGGTGAGTTTCATCATCTTCATCATTTTTATTTTTATTTTTAATTTCTTGAAATAGGTTTTCTTAATCTCATGGATTGGGAGTTGGTTATTTTTGTTTCTTTTAAAGGAACTTTACATTGACTAAAATGGCATAAAATAGGTAATCAGATGATGGCTAACAGGACAAGTGGCATAAATCAGCATCTCGTCATTAGAGTTTAGTTTAGTTGCATAGTTTGGGGGAAAAAGTACTTATTAAGGTCATGTAATCTGTCATGTAAATATAAAAGTAATGAGCAGTTTGAAATCCTCTTAGGCACATATGTAATAAATGAGGAATCCTGGAAAAATTTGTAGATTTGTGACTTCCTCATTGTCTATGGAATAAGGGTTCTCTACTGAGAATTTCACATCGATCGATAATGGTGCGTATTGATACATATAGCTGAAAAAAATGGGTGTCGGTGTGTATATCTGTATAAAACCAATGATTCATCTCCTATTGGGAGAGGTGGAGCATGAAAGTCCTCAAAATTGAGGATTTGCACTTGCTCAAATACTTGAGGACTTATAATTGACAAATGCGGATTTACCATGCCTTTGTTAAAAATTATTGTGGAATCTCATTGCCAAATGTGACCTTAAATCCTCATGAAAAGTTTACGCACCAATTCCTCTTTTATATCGGTAGGTTCAATAAGCTCCACCATGCCTGCACCTCTAGTATTTAACCCTTTTCATGGTAAATTCTAAAGTTTTATGGCAGCTCAAACACTTTCTATCAGTATCTACCAACTTCAATCTCCATGGAAGCTGTCGATAGTTGTTTTTTTTTTTTTTTTCGGACATGCATATTCTTAAAGTCTTTGACCCAACAAGATTGATCCGTGGAGTGGCGCCTGCTAAATTCGGTAGTTAAATTTGAAAGGCGATTTTAAACACAAGACATGAGGAGCAAATCTACGTCTTATTCCACTCCACTAACTCCCATAGTCCCATGTGGATAGTGAGGTAGTTTAGTTAAACATAAAACCTAAATCCTGAGACAACTATGGAAGGACATATTGCTACTGGTCAGGTGCACTGTGCAAAAGGTCCATCATTTTGAAACTTTAGTTTGTCCAAGTCGCAATTTGGTTTAGCATCTACTCAGCTTAACCAATGGGTAATGGAGCCAAATGTTGTTGAGATGGATCCATCCAAAGATGCATAGTAGGCAAAAATTTAATCTCATCAGATTGTCTTGTCCCTTTAATTGAATGGTCTTAAGTTTAATAACTTTAAAAGTGCAATTTCATCTATGATTTAATCGGTTGATATAAAAAAGATCATGTCAATGTCAAATCTAGATCAGGTGCAAATTCAGAGAGTGAAGCATCCAGGAATGGATGAAATGACCATTTATTTATTTTTGAGGAGGTCAATGCTCTCTTGATCAAATTTTAGTTTACTATCAAACAAAAAGCCAATTTGTTAAGAGCTCAGTTGGTGCGGAGAGGATCCCCTGTTTCGTCCAAACAGGGAAACTCCGTTTGGACAAATTAAGGCGCCACGCAGGGGGGTGGAGGAAAGAGAAACAGGGTCTCTTTCCTCTGCCCCATGCGTGGCGCCCTCTGATTCGTCCAAAGAGGGTTCCCGGATCCCAATTGGTGATGTACCTTTCTCCTATTGTAGCGTTGATGGTGAAAGACCGAGGTGAGCGTGTTCGGGTGGGTGTATGAGTAACTTTTTTTTTAAAAATAATTGCAGTCTTTACTCTCTTTTTTTTTTAATGACAAATATATGGAGGATATTCCTATGCATCATTCTCTCACCATATGGTGAGGAACAAACTTAATGGGGCCCACCTAGTGACCTACTAATCATGGGACTTGTGAGGGATGGGAAGAGACACCTTGGATAAGACCATATATCAAATTTGGGGTCAATCCAATGCCTCTAACCCCTTCATCCGTGGCCTACAAATTTAATAACTTTATACTAAAGGAAAAAATTTGACCTTCAATCCAACAGTCCAATCCATTTGCATATGTGAAAATTCAATGGGTCTAGTGTACTTAAGGGGGTTCCATGTGTATGAATGGTTTGCACTACAAGAAATTTAGGGTTTAAGGACAACACAAATTTGTCCCAAAATATACACATTTCGTCACCAAAACTAATTAAGACGAAAATTTTTCGTCACCTGTTTTGTTGCCAAAGCCTTGTCTCTAAAAGGTATTGGAGACGAAAAAAAAATTCGTCATTGAAAAAGATAAATTTGTGACGATTTTTTTTTGTCTCCAATACACTCTGTTGGGAACATACTTGTAAGTAATTAGTGACAAAATATTTTGTCATTAAAGGATGAAATTAGAGTCAAAAATATTTTGTCATAAATATAAGAAATAGAGACGAAATAATTTTGTCGCGTTTAATATAAAGGAAGACGAAAAAATTTTGTCAAAGAAGCTACCAGTGGATGACGATTTTTTTTTTTTTTGTCTCCAATCAACTCTGTGGGAACATACTTGTAAGTAATTAACGACAAAATATTTTGTCATTAGAGGAAGAAATTAGAGACAAAAATATTTTGTCATAAATATAAGAAATAGAGACGAAATAATTTTGTCGCGTTTAATATAATTGAAGACGAAAACAATTTGTCTAAGAAAGTACCAATAGATGACGATTTTTTTTGTCGCCAATCGACTTTGTGGGAACATACTTATAAGTAATTAACGACAAAATATCTTGTCATTAAAGGAAGAAATTAGAGTCAAAAATATTTTGTCATAAATATAAGAAATAGAGACGAAATAATTTTATCGCGTTTAATATAAAGGAAGACGAAAAAAAATTGTCAAAGAAGCTACCAATAGAGACAACACTAACATTAATATCACACAATATCAGTTAGTTTATTTAAAAAAATCGATATACTGGCTTGAATTTAAATGTACAATTTACAATATTTAGAAATACATAAAAACATAACACAAAATCAACCCACAACTTTCTGAGAAGGTTCATCCACTTCATTTCTAAAATAAATAAAAACCATAGAGTTGCCAAGTTTTGTCTTTTTTGGTGGAAGAAGCCCTCCAATAAATCAATCTCAGCCCTTTCTCTATCTTTACTTCCATGACCCTTTCCCTCTCTTCTTTCCTTCTTCCTATCCTTGCTTCAGTCCTATCCTGTAACTGTGAATCTCCCATTGTAGTATGCTGATGCCTTCATTTGCTTCAACAATTTCCACTTCAGGGTGCCCAATATGAGATGGGCATCATTTGCTTCAACAATTTCCACTTCAGGGTGCCCAATATGAGATGATTGGGGTGACTGCACAAGCAAGTCTTGATCTGAACTCCTTAGATTATATGGGTAGGCTGAGGAGTATCATGCCTCTCTTTTGACTTGAATGACTGCTTGTTGAGGAAATGGAAAATACGTTCAAATCAAGCCTGCAACATTACAACAATCCTAGACAGAGAAATCTAACATACACTTATGCAACTCGATCTATATATCAATTGATTATGTGGTTGAAATTCTTTGCCTTTGTAACCTCCAATGGGTGGATGCACCTGAGATGCCTCCATCCTCAGCTGCAAATGAGGATTAGTGAGCTTATGCATGGGGTGGGACCGAGCTCTTCTTGATGAGGGAATAGACATCACTGTATATTGCCACAACATTTGAGAACACAGCAAGGACAATCATGAAAATGGATAAAATCTTATCCCTCTTTGTTGCTAGTTCATGTGTATCCCTGAAATGAAAGGAGAAAAAATTAAGTATTTATAGGAATTCAGAGAGCAATAGACAAAATTGAAATAACAATCAATGGGGCACAAGTGGATCATAAGTGACAAGATCTCTCTAGGGCACTCAAGATAAGTCTACGCCAGCACTCAAGATAAGTTTATGCCAGAAGATGAAACAATTGGGAGGCCTAAACTGCAACCTATTTCAAAGCATCACAAGTGCATAACTCAGTAGGGTACCCAGATTATTCAATATATGCCAAAAGTGGTAAATTTATTGTATCAATACTACACTGATACCTGATGCTGCTGCATGGATACTTGCAAGATTCAGCTTTAAGGGTAAACAACCATAACACAAAAGATGGCAATTTGGACATTTAGTCTCACTGGAAAAGCTACCAGCTGATGGGAGTGAGGGACTGGTTTGATTCGGTTTGAAAAAACTATTTTGAACTTGGGTTCAGGTTTGGGGTTGGAGTCGGGTTTTGGTGACCATATTACCTGCTATATATGTGTGTGTCTGTGTAACTCACTGGGTAAATCATGTTTAAGGGTTGATTGACAAGAATTGTATCGTAAAACTTCACGATAAAGCATGAAATTGAAAGCACCACTGAAAAACCAAAAATGATAATTTTTGAACAATGACTTCCTACAGATCCAAAATAAATAAATAACACACCCACAGAGGCAATAAGTTTCATCTTAGTGAACAAATTAAAGGAGAAGAAACACACCCATATAGCAAGAGTAATGGGCACACCTTCAATTACAAGGCGCTTCGTTAAATAGGAGGCTTGAACTGTTGCTTCTCGTTTCTCAGAGAAGACATTATTTACATATCTCAACACAAGTGAAGTCTTCCCAACTCTGCCTGCATAAAATAATGAGCAAAATCATAACACCAAGCTTGTTGAAAAGAAAGGATAAAATTTAACATGGTAATATTAACATTGGAATAACTTTCTTAAAGTTACTGCAATCCATGTGCATCTTGGCAGGTGTATCTCATCTGAATGGGGAATTGCAAGACAAATCCCGAAAGCCTGTTGCCCATGTTCATGCAAGGTTTTCGAATCCATATAACAACTAGGCCCAAAATCATCATGCATAGGCAGACCCATCAGTTCATTCAATCCCTTTTTCTTCTTCACTCCAGTCGACCAGAGTGATTTGATCATCAGGTAGGCCACCAGTGCATCGAATATGGACAACTGGTTCTTACCCAACATGTTTTGTGAACCTCTGGAATTTCACCAACTGAGGATGGGCTGCTGTTTTTATTCATATATAAACCTGTCAATTGGATGCTCAAGTGGAATTGAGAGCATTCCAAAAACTTGAAGACCCAACTACTTGCTATAAGCAACTAGTGTGGCGTAGCATTCCTCTGATATCTTTCACCTCTGTATTTCATACAAGGCACTGTAGAAATCTTGATTCTTTTAATCATGGTCTTCAGCCACAAGGCTTCGCCGATGATGACAGTGATTACAACGTCTGGTTACCTGTTCATTTATACACTAAAGTGGTATGTGGATCCCTGGCATGTTCATTATATGGCCTAGATGATGAATAATCTATGGTGAACCATATAAAGATAGAATGGGTAACTACCAAATAAATCATCTATAAAACACACTGAAAATGGGAGGAGCAATCAATCATCTATAAATGAATCTGAAAATGGAAGCACCATGAAACACCTAGGATTAAGTCACATTGTAAAGTAACACTTCTACTTTAATGAAAAGTGGTGAGCTTATTTTCGCTGTGCAAACCAACCTCACAGTTCGGGAGAAAACAATTTTAATGGAGTCGCAGCGACACAATTTCAGGACAAAGGAGAGTTCAAAGTGCTAACACATACAAAGCACTGGGTGAACTCAGGCCACTGTAGTTCTCATCATCATCTTCATCTGCATAACAATTCAAATAGGATTCAGAATATAGCATGGGAAAGCTTGTAAACAAATATACATACTATTATTTACTTTCCATACATTTAACTGAAAACAAGGATGGGTACATAGTTAAACTAGAAATCACAAATAAACAAACCTCATTAGCCCCTCGTCGGAAACATAAAACACCTTTCCCATGAACCAAGTCATCCCACACAGTTCCTTCATACCTTCACAACATGAAACAAAATGAGCATTAGCAACATAAGCACATTCATTCTGTTTAAATAATAAAATCCTAAAAGAACACGTTAGAGATAGAGATAGAGAGAGATAATCATTTATCCATTACAACCCCAAAAGACCCAAATAAATTCCAGTTCTAGTAGTAAATCCAAACACAGCTATAATTCCCATGAAAGATAAGATTTCATTACCAGTAAATCCAAACACAGCTTCATCGAATATCTCCTCTAGCTTCCTCGTACTCTCTTCAAACTCTGCAGCTCCATACAGTATCTACAATTTCACAAATGAACATGTGACAAAAAAAGAGAGAGGAAAATGGGAGTTATCACCTAAAAACTGTGGAAATGATGCATCTTCTGGAGTTACCTGCTTATATTTCTTGTAGATTCGCTTGGTTACTATGTTCTTGGGTTCATCATTAATCGACATGGCATTGCACATCTCAACCCGGTACTCATCATAATGAGGCTCCCATTTCTTCAAACAAGCTGCTGGAACTTCTTCACTGAAGCAAGGCAGTTGAAATATCTCTACATGCCAAAAAAATTTTAAATCAGGAACAAGTCAACAACAGAATTGGATAGAGGGGACACATGGTGTAATAATGAAATGAAGAAATCCTCACCCTCTGATGACGAATCTTTCAATTTAGATGAATTCACCGTTTCAATTGAGAATCTCATCAGTACAAGTTCCAATGCAGCACACGTACACTCGATCCTGTCCGTTCATCAACTGCTGGTGCTAGCCTAAACATGTTAGAGGGTGCACAATGCACATGTTTGCACATGTTTTCTAGTAACTGTGAACCAGATTTCAGTTTAGAAAAATTGACAATTTATAACATCGGTAACCATCTAGATTAAAAGAAAAAGTACAAAGAGGAATGATTATATCCTACCCAAAAAAGCACTGAAGAAAGCCTCCAAACAACTGGTCAATAAACTGAAAATTAGGCCAGAACCATGATGCAGTTTATAACACAAAGTACTGTTGCATAATAAGAGAAGACAACTCACAGTACTGTTGCAGTTTACAACTCAAATAAGACACATGGCGCTATCCATGCTTCGTTCACAGTACCAAGGATTGACTTTCTTCTATTTTTAATATAGTGATGAGTTCAATAAGTTGGGCCAGCGAAAATTTAGGAGATTTATCAAGAGAAGTCTAATTAAGCTAATTAAGGCCTCCAAGTCCTAAAACATAAGTTAGTAATGAGATTTTTTTTAAATTAACTAAAAATTTTAGACGAAGTATTCTTACATGTGTCTCTTCCTTTTCATGCTCTTTTATTTCCATTTCTCTTCTTTTCTACTAATCTGGTTTTTTCTCATACAAACCTAAGCTCTTCTCTTTCTCTATGATATATCTCCTACTGCTACATTCCTTAACTTCTATTTCCAAATATAAACTATACTTGCCACAACTGATTAAGGTGATTAAGGAGTTTTTTTTTTTTTTTTTTTTTTTTTTTTGGAGATTAGAGCAATAAAAGAGGCCATATAACATGACAGAGGGACGTATCTCCTATTGCTACATTCCTTGAATTCTGTCTTCCTTACTGCAATATTTTGTTTAAAGTTATCGCGGAAGTGTTATCATTTGTAAGTGATTAAGGTGATTTAGGAGCTTATAGTTAGAGATAAAAGAAATAACAAGGCCCTATATATATAATACATAGGGAAGGATATGCAAATAAAATAACATAAACAGGAGGCCAGGTCCCATGATGAGAATCACCTAGTCTTGATCTTCTTATCTTTCCATTATCCTTTTGCCATCCAAATTTATCCTAAGGGGAACACAGCACCTATTCTCTTCCTCCTATTTCCTAGTTCCTACCTTTTATCATTCATTGTTTTCTTTATAACTGTTTCTACTGCTTGCTATTGAAATAAAAAATTAAAGTGCACCCATATTGTACTAATTTAAAGTGCAAGTCAGTCAACAAACTACATCACATTGTGCCAGTGTGAATCCTAATTTGTGACTTCGCAAGAAAGCAAACCTGATGGGAGAGGTAATGATCAGGGTGATTTACACAAAAGAAATGCTCAACGTGCTCACTGACTGACTAACAGAGCTCCAGATATACAGTTGATAATCTGTGCATGTGGGGCATCTAACCATCATTGATTCCTTTTTGTTCAATGTAGTAGAATTAGACCATCATAAATTCTAAATAATATCATTATATTATTTAGACACATTTGAAGTATTTAATTTATATTTTATTAGATGATTATTTAATTTGCAGCTAAAATTAAATATAGCGAACATGTAGATGGTTATGATAGCCTTCAACTAATGATCAATTCTACACAGATATGAAATAAACTGGAAAAATCCCAATACCTCTGAGCAATTACATCCTTGTCACTGTACAAGATCCGGGTCACCGATCGAGCCGGGGTAATAGAGAATGGTGAAAGTTCATCACTCTACAGAGCAGACAATAGAAGCCAATCTTCAGGTGTTCCAGTAATCAAAAGAAAATTGACTCAATAACCCATTCCACAAAAGTAGAAAACAAACTTAATGAGAAAGAATCCCCACTTACCAAACACACCCCAAGACTAAAATGGACACAAACTGAAACTTCCAGAACTTTAAAAAAAGAAAAAAGAAAAGAAAGAGAAAATAAAAAAAGGAAAACTGTAAATCCCCACTACATGAATTCCACATAATAACAACTCTACAACCCAAAAATTAAAAATCAAAAATAAAAAACCACTGCCTTCCTATAAAACAATCTCAAAAGCAGAAACCAAAATTTTAGAACTTCAACCTTTTATTCCTATTATTATCTAACAAGTTAAAACAAATACTCAGATCTCTTCCACCACTTTTGTATGACAAGCATGAAACATCTGAAATGGGTCTATTTGGGAAAAACATCTCCTTTCACACCCCATCCTAAAACCAAACTGATTACCCACCACAAAAAATCCTTAAAATTACAACCCCATCTCAAAAAATAAATAAATAATCAAGAACATTATAAATTTTTAATTTTGTACTTTCTACTATAGTAACAAACAAAAAATAAGTCAATTTTCATGTTCTAAATCACCTGCTTCTGTAAGCTATCCTTATCCACTGATAAAGATAAGGAGTCTGAGATGCAAGAATGGGGTTCAGAAGGGTATCCTCCATGGTTCTCGTTGTTGGGTCTTCATTGGTTTGTGCAGAGATTGCAGAAAAGAAGTGCAACAGAGGAAGAAGTAGAGAGAACTTCAAAGCCATTTTTTGTTTCCTTTTTCATTCCACTCATCCCAGTCATCTTTATTTTGCAATTTTACTGAGTATAAAATGGAAGAACAATCGTGCCCTAAAGTAGCTCTTCAAAACAGTTCCGAGATTGAGAAGGAAATGGGACTGAAATTCAAGGAGAGAGAAAGAGATACAGAGACTCAGCAGGATCTGGTTTTCCCTTTCTTACGGCGGTGCAGTGAAGAATGGAAAGGGAATGAAGCGGAGAGTTTTCATCTAAGTGGGCAGCTGGCCCATGAACAGATGTACAGACAGAACATAAACACTTGCATCCAGTGGACCCCACAATCAAGTGGGCCATGGGTGTAAAGAGAATTTGTTAAGCAGGTGAATGCTGCACAACTTCTTCCCTTTTATAATAAGGGTATAGATATTGCAGCTAATTTTATGGTCTACTCTTAATTCCCTTATTTTCTTTTATTGTGAACTTGTTTTTCCTCCTCACATTGGAGAAAAAGTCAATTGTAATGAAGTATAGAATATCAGGCAATTCCAGATGGGAATAAACTATAAAAGCATATGGTTTATAGTTTATAAATGTTATGCTGTTTATCAAATGTTCACAGGTAGTTAAATCTAAAAGGAAATAAAACAATTGAAGAAAAAAAGAAAGACAGACCAGATGACCCATTTGACATGTAACAATTGCTTGCTTAAGTGGTGCAAAAATACAAATAAAGAAGTGATTGCAAACACATAATGAAAAGCATGCCCACAATTGACATGTGAAATTTGAAACCTTTTCCCACTAAAGATTTATGTATAAGGGTCTGAGCTAATTCAAATGGCCTGATCTGTTTTAAGACAATGTGGCACAAATAACAACTTCTTCAACAGACTCACCGTAAATTGATCTGGACGACGAGATTGAGAGGCAAGAAAATGCAGCATCATTGAAGCTAGGTTTTCATATTCTTTATATAGAGCATAGCATGCCAGTTTACAACTCAATACTTGAGGACTATGTCTCTCTGCAAATGCTGCCCTCTTTCTTCAAGGCCGCCAGCGACGAGACAGCACTGCACATTCTGGGCAGGTGGCTAGCGAAACCACTGCTGCTTCTCTTTTGTTTCTTCTTTATTTACAACGAAGACAAAAATCCCAGCCCATTTTTAATTAGAAAAGAAAAAAACCATTCCACCTAGTCAATATGGGTTTGTCTTTTTGCACCATCTCCCGACCAAGACGAACTCAACACGATGGCCTGGTTGTTTGTAGCATTAAAATACAAAGTCACGGGGCTGATATTAATTTTTCATTTTTGTGATTTGATTCTACTTCCTTAAAAGGAATAGTTATTAGATGCACATTTTAGAAAATTCATCTCTGATCCTCATTTGGCACAACCCTAGCATAAATTAGCAACCCTCAGAAGTCTCACCGGGAAAATGCACATGCTAGTCTACTAGTTAATTATCTAACAGAAATTGAGAGATTCTACAAATAAGACAGATGGATATATATTTATTCAAAATATTTCACAATGTACATAATACTCACATGGTTATGGAAGATGGATAGCGGATATCGAAAAGTAATCGTAACAAATTATAAATTTGGTTACAGCTGCACAAAGAAATCAGCATATCAACATAACCAGTAGACAAAATGCCCACAACAGAAACAATTTTTTTTCCAAATCACTATTCTGATGACGACAATCACTTGGTCATCATCTACAAAGCTCCTGATCTACCCCAATATGTAGATCACGGCTTGACCCAAAAAAAGGGGGGCATTGCAAAATCACCCAGTGTCAGATTCTCAGTAGCAAGAAATCGCTAACTTTGAGTGATGAAATTTGTCTAAATTTCAAGTCCTGCATCCTGCACTTACGGTTTAAAGGGTAAAAGAATGAGATCGGGACTGTTTGGCATATTCCAATTTCCACAAATGCAAGATTTCTGGCGTCGGAATCGATCTGAAACTGAATCAATGGTATGAACGCAAGTGGTCTATAAATCAGATCATAACAAAACCAAGGAAAAAAAAAACGAGATCTAGATAAGATTACCACAATAATAAGGTGGATCAAAACCAAGAATACAATTCCATTGATTTCTATCACTACAGCATCAGTAACTCATAATATCACTTATAAAAAAATAAAATAATAAAAACTAACATATCCATCTATAATTATATCCAATACATACTACCATTATGCCCAATTTATATCAAAATAGATGGACATGCAGGAATCAGCATGTAGATGCTGACACCCATATAAAAAGAAAAGATATTGAACGATTTCTATAAGGGGTTAAAAAAAAAGGATTTCTGCTACACAGAACAAGCAGGAAAATTTCAACAGAGATTAGAATGCAGCACCAGGAGGTGAAATCGGCCAATATTTGCAGGAGAGATCAAAGATACAGACAACAATAATAATAAAAAATAACCAAATCAAAACGTTTCTCAAAGGTCACATCTGTTTCAACAGATCAAATGCCAAAAAAAAACAAATCCTCATAATCAGAAGCATCCAGCGTAAGATTTTAAGAACTTGTAATGAAATCACAAGATCCAGATGCAAAACACATGATGATATTTCACAAAAGAAACAGAAAATCCTTACAATAGAAAAGAAAGCAAAAGAAGGATGGAATGGAAAGAAGAAATGAAAGGGGAGAGGACTCACCATCACTTGCAGGGGCGGGAGAAGGTGATCTATGCGGAGATGGGCTGGGTTGGGCGGACTTGGTGTGGCTAGGGTTGGGGTTTCGGTTTTGGGATTTCGAGCAAAGGAAATGATGGGTTTGGGGATGCTTTTGACTATGTCTTTGCTCTTTTCTCCTCTCTGCTTCTCTCTTTCTCTTCTTCTTTTTCTGATTTTTTTTTTTCTGCTTGGGATGGGGCTGTCGGGCAGGGGCATTGAGTTTGGTTTTTGGCGCAAGGGTTGAGATGGAAAGAGATTTTCTGGAGATGGTTTGACGAAACTGGGTTTCGATGGGTTATGTTCAGAGAACGGTGGAGGGCTGGGATGGAGGTAGGGGATCGGTGGTGGTGTGGAGTGGTGATATGCTTGGTGGAAGAGAAAGGAGAGGGTTTGGCAGGGCGTTTTTTATTCACTGGGATCGAAGATGGAATGAGTTCGGCAGGGAAGATTGAAGGTGGAAGGTGTCCAATGTAAATAATGGGTAGGTTGCAGGGGAAAAAAATTTTCCCAATTCCCAAATGAAGGCGCCAACGGAATATTGGAGCTGGCGGGGGAAATTTATATAACCTTTGCCGGCAAAATTTATAATTTGTCTTCAATAATCTCTCTTTTTTACTTTTTCTAACAAAGAAGTTAAATCGAAAATTGAACTATGCCGACGTTTTTTTTTAGTAAAACGTCACTAAAGGTCAGGGTGTACGGCGAGTGCATCAATGGACGGCTGGTAGTGGTGGGGCGGGCAGGGCGGCTTACGGTTTGGGCGACCATTAGCGTGCAGATCTAACTGGTACGAAAAAGAGAATGAGAGAGTAGAGATAGGTGAAGATTAAACTAGAATGAGTATGGAATAGGTAACGGCCCCCGGAAAAATCAGAAACTGGCACGAGCATTGCGCTCGAGGGTGGAGTAACTTGTAGGAACTGACGGTACGTAAATAGGACTCCCGGTTAGAGAATTAAAAGCGAAAACATAAGATTTTTCAATACTTAGGCTCGAAAGCGGCCCGTCGGGGGTTTGGAACGGGTAACGGCCTCCTGAAAAATCAAAAATCGGCATGAGCATTTCGCTCGAGGGTAGAGTAACTTATAAGAACTGACGGTTCGCAAATAGGACTCTCAGTTAGAGAATTAGAAGCGAAACATAGAATTTTCCAACACTTAGGCTCGAAAAACGGCTCGACGGGGGTCCGGAACGGGAAACGGGCCTCGAAAAAATCGAAAACCGTACAAGCACTTCGCTCAAGGGTAGAATAACTTGTAGGAACTGACGGTTCGCAAATAGGACTCCTGGTTGGAGAATTTTGACTCCCCCCACCTTTTTATCCTACACTAAAAAATGCGGCAACTTCATATAGGGTGTAACTAAATGATCAATGAGTAAACAAAAAGGGGTGTACAACCACATTATGCCTATTCTTATTCAAATTCTCTTTGAATACAAGGAGGTTGATTCCTCCATAGAAAGAACAAAATTAATCTAACACTGAAGGGGACTTGTGAAATATTTTTTGTACAAATCTTATGAGGGAAAGTTGGAATCTAAAATATAATTTATCCAATTGATCCAGACACATTAGCAAGGACATTTATTTGATGGGCCACCTCTTCAACAGCGTGTAGGCTACAAATAAATATTTATCTAATATTCTAAATTAATATTGGTTTTCAAAAAGGCCGAATTTTCTTTTTCTATGCCATGCCATTCCAAGAATTTTGCCCAAGCATAAAATGTTATAAAGGCTTATGTTCCAAAATGCAAAACCCCTAGTACTTTAATCATGATAAGAAACTCAGTTTTTCAATACTAAAATTTATGTACCTTTGATTGAGCTAATATGATGGGTTTCTTTCCGGTTTTTATCCCCAAAAAGACATTTTGAAAATGTTCAAGAAAAATGAAGACTTACTAACTTTTATTATATATCATTAGCCTTTTTACATATTTTTTTATGATTTTCTGCTTCATAAAATATTAAAATATGTTAGCTTCATTTTTAAGATTTTAAAAATGTTGCCTTTTGCTATTCTTTTAACACTGAATTGTTATGTTTAGACTTTTCACATATTTTTATGATTTCTTGCTTCATAAATATATTGTTAGTGTTTCGTTTCATCTTTTTCTTTATTTATTATATCAACAATGTAAGTTAAAGGTGAATTAACTAATATTTTCATTGCTCTAAATTTAATAGCTATGATCATCAAATTATTATAACAATTCGGCCACATGTTGTCAATATTGTGTAGCTCCTATCTAGTCAACCACTATAGATATAGGTAATTGTAATGGGCCCCACGAGGTGAGCTTGATCATTGCTCATTTGTTTTCTATATTTAATTATGATGATGAATGGCACTTAGGCTGTTATTCAATTAAAAGAAGTAAACATAAAAAAAAATATATTCGTCCCGCAATCAATCACAATCAGCATTACGCAAGTAGAATTTATTAGTGACAAAATATTTTCATCTCCCACAACTTATTCTTCCGAGACAAAAATATATTTGTCCCTCATTTAACAGGAACATGAAATGGCATGATGGAGTGTTTATTGGTGACGAAATATTTTCGTCTTCCATAACTTATCCTTATCGGTGACGAATTACGTTCGTCGCAAAAATAAATTATATTTTATGACAAAAATATTCATCTCCAATGAGCTAAAATAATTCGCGCCACCGCAAATGAAATTGGCGCCTTATTTTGGTGACGAAATATTTTCGTCTTCCATAACTTATCCTTATTAGTGATGAATTACGTTCGTCGCAAAAAAAAGTTATATTTTGTGACAAAAATGTTCGTCTCCAATGAGCTAAAATAATTTGCCCCACAGCTTATTTTTCAGAGACAAAAATATATTTGTCGCCCATTTAACAGAAATATTAAACGGCATGATGGAGTGTTTATTGGTGATGAAATATTTTTGTCTTCCATAACTTATCCTTCTCGGTGACGAATTATGTTCGTCGCAAAAGTAAATTATATTTCGTGACAAAAATGTTTGTCTCCAATGAGCTAAAATAATTCGGGCCACCACAAATGAAATTGACGCCTTATTTTGGTAACGAAATATTTTCGTCTTCCATAACTTATCCTTATTGGTGACGAATTACGTTCGTCGCCAAAAAAAATAAATATTTTGTGACAAAAATGTTCGTCTCCAATGAGCTAAAATAATTGGCGCCAACGCAAATGAAGTTGGCGCCTTATTTTTGCAGACGAAATTTTGTTTTCGTCTCCTATACTTTTGAAAAAAATTAAAACAAACGACAAAATTTATATTTCGTCCTCTTTGGGTGTTCTTTCAAGACAAAAAAAATTTTCGTCATCAAATTTCGTCACAACAGCCTAGATTTCTTGTAGTGTTGGATGTATTATAAAGTCAACCCTACTACGTTGACCCTCACCATAGCATGGTGAGGGTGTTGGAAATTTATACTAAAAGCATACTTTTATGTATTTGTCTTTGATTGACTTATTTATTAGTATATTTTGATCTTTCATCTTTATGAGAATTTGTATGGGCAAATGGTTGCATTATTTAGTATTATACTTGTGTGTGTCTTTTATTTTATAAAGTAGACAGGTTAGTGCGTAGAGTTCATCTTATACACAGAAGATATGTTTGTCGGTTCTTATAGAATATAAGTTGTTGTTCACAATCTAGATGGGTTTGGACACACCATCGGTACGATTGTGGCATGATGTTTCAACATGTTTGTCTTAGCTGCGGCAAAACGGAATAGTTTCAACTCATTATGCTAGTACGCTTTGTATGTATTGAACAGGACCGCTTTTGGGTTTATTGTCTTTATACTAACTATATAAGATGATTAACATCCAAATGGTTATTATGAGTGATTGTGCTCTTAATCCCGATATAAATAATAGACACATATTTAGTGTTTCACATTTTGATTTACAAAGGAGTGAGATCTTTTATGGGTCAATAATCTTAGTAAATTGGATGAGCGCACTACGTGTATGGTGCATATTAATTAGTTTATTGATGGAATCCACATCCCGTAGTAGGGATTGATGATATCCCCTTGATGAAGCTTTTAAGTTTTGATATTGTCAAACCCTGCTGGTGGACTTTATGCCCGACATATCAAATAAGTTGAGCGTAAGGTCTCAAGGAATTATAAAGATATCGATTAAATATAGATGTCAGTAAATATTTAATTGATGGATATCTGAAATCTTAACGTGGGGAGATTGATAAGCATTTAATAACAAGAAACTCGGAATATTATTTTGAGAATAAAGGACAGGAGTGCAATTATAATTCTCTAGTGCATGGTTTAAAATCTTGGTCTCGGTCGCGGTATCGGCCGGGCCAAAAAATAGATATGATATCGGTATCGTCGCGGATATCGGTCTGTCGCGGTCGTCGCGGTGTGATTTTTTTTTAATTCAAAAAAATTCACAAAAATATCCAAAAAATACAGAATATTAGAAAATGTTAGAAAACAATATTTTTTTTCCATTAGTAACAACAATAAATCAAAATCTCAGTCACCTTAAGTTATGAGTCTTGTCTGTGTCGCTGTTCGCTTTCTTCTCCAGTATTTCTTATAATGCAACCATTATTGAAGCTCATGATCAATAAGCTGAAATATCATAAATTTGACATAATGCAACCATAATTTTGGGCAAAAACTCACACTTTTTTGTTCCAAAAGTGTAGATCTATTTTAAACTAACACATCATCAATGTATTTGAACACTAATGTGAAAAAATATAATTGGTTTCAAGAAAAGCCCCAAATTTTAGAAATAAAAAAATTTAGATCTACACTTTAAAATACTAGATTTAGGGAAAAATAAGTGAGTAACATCAAATCTAACTCAATATAAAATAATTTGATTCATGAATTAGTGTATTATACAATCTTTACTATTATATCATTCCAAACATAATTAAACAGGTTTAATATTATATCTAGCAAGTTATGATAATAATAGACATTCAAGCACAAAAAAGGAAAGACAGCCAGTAGAAGAGTCCTAGCTATCATGGTCAAGTAGGATCCTTTTGTCTTCATGATTACCACTTCTTTAAAACATGCGCTTCACGAAGGGGGTCCGGAGGTATCCCCCGGCGGGGATCGAGCAGTTACCGTTACATAAAAATTAGGTAAAAAAGGTATGGAGATGAGAGGAGAGGGGAATAAGATAAAGATGGGGCAAAAGGTAAAAAAAAAAAAAAAAGATTTGGGCCTAAATATCGGCCGAGATGAACTACATCTCGGCCGATATATCACGATTTTTTGGAGATTTTTTAATTGACTCGCCGAGACCGATATCTCAATAAGATATCGGATTGGCACCGGTCGATATGAACCGGTATCGGCCGAGATTTTATATCATGCTCTAGTGGACTGAATTATAATTTATGGAATTAGGATTCTAATTTGGGTCGAATTAGGATTTCCTACTTCCATTAGAAGCCTATCCCTTATTTACTGCTTAGGGTCCTTATTGTAGCCTATAAATATGCGCTACTGCTCTCTAGGTTAAATATGCAAGAGAAATCTCGTTTTTTAGAGCAAAGAGAATTCGCAGAAGATGCCCACTCCGTGGTGCGGATTCGAGCATAGAGGAATACAGTAGAACATCTTGAGATTTTCGAGTTGCTGTGATACTGAGATCAAATCAGAGAGATCTCGCATATATGATCTTTGATAATCATTATTTCCTATTTAATCTGTACGCAATATCTTGAGATTCTGGCGGCATCTTCTAACAGAAGGATGGATGCATATGAATATTTCCCATTTTTGTAATAAGCAAAACATAAAAAGGTTAACGGATCTCACTTGCTGGGTGCGGTCTTATTATTATTACTAGCAAAACAGGCATGTGCCCAACACGAGCCAAGTACAAAGGCAATTAAATTCTAATCAAGTAACTTACCATTCATTTAGATTCTAAGGATATGTATATACAAATTCCATTTCCTCTAATTGAAATATGCATTTCTCATCCCATTATCGTAGGATACAACATCATACTTTTTTTTTTTACCTTTTTTTTCCTATTACAAATTATTGGTATAGATTGATACTTTCAACTTAAAGACCCAAGTAGAGCCCTTCGCAGTGGCATGCGTGTGAAAGTAAGGTACCAACACCACTCAATGACGAGTCTTGGCAACACATAAAGTACCTTGAATGGGTGACCGTCATGGGCATGGCCTATCATTATAAAAAAAAATGAAAGAAAAAAAAAAGATGTAAGATGTGTTGAATTGAATAATTATGATTACAATCACTAAATTATCAAGAGACCATCAAACGACATAAATTATAGTTAAAAAATTGTTGTTAGGGACCTTATCCAAATGATTTAAGGGTCTACCTGTGTAAATCTAACCTCAATAAGAAGACAGTAATTATGGAAGTTGAAAGTCCAAATTTATGGGCCACAACTAGAATGGAATACTACTAGTTCTAATCTAATCAGGCAATGCTCAGCGGAAATAAATCAATCAGACAATAGTTATAGCTATCTACCAATCACACACCACAAGAAGGCAGACACAAAATATAGCGTGGAAACCCCATCCAGGGAGAAAAACCACGAACCAGAAATCAAGAGTTCACGAACAGTTACAAGATATACACACTAGCTCATGTACCTCAGTCTGCACCTCGACCTCAGGACTATAGTTATTCTTGCAAATAATCCACTGACACGAAATCCACCTGCCCCGTTCTCCTTACTTGATCTCCTCACACCTTGCAAGCACAAGATGAACAATCTTCTCCTTCGAAAAGCAGAAGTAGCAGCAACCTTCTAGAGCAGCTTTCAGAACGATCTCTCAATGGCTCTAGAGAATAAACTCTCTCTTATGATCTCTCTGACTTAGATTAATGAGAGTGGTGGTGTGTCCATAGGGTTGAGAGCAATACCCTATATATAGCCCCAATTCCGTGCCTAATACTTAGAACACAAGTAGGACTCAGACTGGGAAAACAGAGTCTTAAAAGGAAACAGTTTCGTGTAAAAAGGAGACTTTCCCAAAATTCTGCGCACTGTTCGCTCGAGCGGATGAGGCTCTGTCTCGCGGTCGCTCGAGCGAAGGTGAGAGCGCTCGAGCGGACTCGTTGTTGGAAGAGATACGGAAATTCAGAACTCTTTTCTACCAGCTTTCTTCTTCTAAACCATTCAGGCTTTTCTTCTTGAAGTCCTTCCCTCTTCTATCTTCGGAGTCATTTTCTAAATAAAACATACAACACAAAGACTCCTAAAGTTTTGTCCAACATGAATTTAGCCAATACAAAAATACCTAACAATCTCACCCTTTGGCAATTCATGAACAAAACTTTTACAAAAGATCTACCCAAAAGAGAAACCCAAAATACATTGAATTTTCAGCACAAAAAAAATTTATCAGCTCATGTAGATCTTTGCCTATTGCCTCCCCCTAGCTTCAGTATTCTCCCCCATTTTGTCCATAATTGACAAACAAGTATCTTTAAGCAGCTTCTGTCAATTTAGATTCTGCAGCTCCCCCTCAATGTTGACTCCCCCTTAGAAAGATCTTCGAATCAGCACTGGGGTGGGGGATGATCCTGTAGATCAGGGGTGATGAAGCTTTGGCACACACACTTGCATATTCAGACATTTCAGCAAAGTGTGTACCAACACAGAAGATAAGTCTTCTTTCTTGACCCAAACAGCTTTGGTATTCTTGTGCAGCTCAGTCTTCTGTGTTTTCCATTGCATTTGATTTGACGTCTTTCGTAGCTTATTGCAATGAGGTCTAATGTGCCCTTTAATTCTGCAATGATGACAAGTGAGAATTCTTTCAGGACGTGGTACATGTTTCTTCTTGGCGGCTGTATTTGCAACATGAACAACAGGATTAGTAACAACTGAATTTTTAACAAAACAATTTTTACCTTTGGCATTTGAAGTAGATGCCTCTTAGCATAGCCAATGCCATGCTTGTCAGTGTTTGCCTTTTGACTGCACAAGATGTCATCTAAGTTTTTAGACCCGATATTCATCTTGTTCAATGAAGCTTTTGCAGTGTCTAACTCAGATAAAACCATCTTGAGTCTTCCATTCAGATCAGAATTCTCTGCTTTCAAAGTCTTCATATCGGAATCAAGTAAGACAGACTTTTGTGATTCTGCAGTCAGTTTGTCAGCCAACTTGTTATTTTCATCCTCCAATTTTTGTACTTTTGCAAGAGAATCTGCAAGTTCAGCTTTCAAGGAGGAATTCTGCTCTTCAGACATTTGCCAATTAAGAGCAACTTTTTCATTTACTTTAACCATCTTCATGGTTTTCTTGAAAAGTGTTTCATATTCAGCTTTCCAATCTGGTTCTTTCTCTGAATCTGTATCTTGATCAGTCTCAGCTTCAGAAGAAACATGGGAAGCAACAGAACTAGAAGTTGCCATAAAAGCAATAAACTTCCCTTTGCCAGTGTCAGACTTGTCAGACTCGGGATTTTCATCATTCTCATCAGAAGTGTCATCTTCCCAAGTAGTATTCAAAGCCTTCTTTTGAGATTTTTTGTTTCTGCAATCATTAGCAATATGTCCATAGCCTTGACACTCATAACATTGAATCCCTTTAAAGGATTTCTTCTTTTCAGAATTTTTTAAGGATCTTCACATTGGTTTTCTGCCCCTTCATAAAAAGCTTGAATTGCTTCATGAATTGTACAGCAACTTGGGGATCAATTTCCCCTGAATCGGAATCTGAATCACTTGCAGCTTTCTTATATGATTCATTGGGCGCTTTCTTGAATGATTCTTTGAACGCTTTCAAAGCAGTACCTTGAGATTTTGTCTTCACATTAGTCCTTAGGTTTGCTTCAAAAGTCTGTAGGTTGCCAACTAATTCTTCAGCCTTGACAATATTCAAATTTTTATTCTCCTCAATAGCCACAACCTTTGCATCAAACCTTTCAGGAAGAGACTGCAGAATTTTTTTCACAATCCTATTTTCAGGAATTGGCTCTCCCAGAGTAAAGGTATCATTCACAATTGCATTCAGGTTTGAATTGAAATCATCAAAAGTTTCATCTTATTCCATCTTTATGGTTTTAAATGCTGTATACAATTTCTGAAGTTTCAACTGTTTAACAGTTTCAGTGCCTTCATGCACAGTCTGCAGAATATCCCAAGCTTCTTTCGCAGTAGTGCATGTAGAAATTCTACGAAACTTAAACATATTAACTCCATTATAAATAGCATTCAATGCTTTAGAGTTATAAGTGGCAGCGAACTTTTCTTCCTTAGTCCACTTATCTTCAGGTTGAAGACCGGTTACCCCATCAGCAGTAATAGTGGGCAAGGAATAGTCATTCACAACAGATTTTCAAACTTTCAGATCTATGGCTTTCAAGAAGGCAACCATCCGGACTTTCCAATAAGCATAATTGCTACCATCCAATAAAGGAGGCTTATTGGTCGAAGTGCCTTCACGGTAGATATCCATTCTAGCAAATATGTATCAACACAATAGAATAGTGCAACCCACTCTGATACCAATTAAAAGTCCAAATTTATGGGCCACAACTAGAATGGAATACTACTAGTTCTAATCTAATCAGGCAATGCTCAGCGGAAATAAATCAATCAGACAATAGAACTAGCTATCTACCAATCACACACCACAAGAAGGCAGACATAAAATATAGCGTGGAAATCCTATCCAGGGAGAAAAACCACGAACCAGAAATCAAGAATTCACGAACAGTTACAAGATATACTCACTAGCTCATGTACTTCAGTCTGTACCTCGACCTCAGGACTATAGTTATTCTTGCAAAGAATCCACTGACACGAAATCCACCTGCCCCGTTCTCCTTACTTGATCTCCTCACACCTTACAAGCACAAGATGAACAATCTTCTCCTTTGAAAAGCAAAAGCAGCAGCAACCTTCTAGAGCAACCTTCAGAACGATCTCTCAATGGCTCTAGAGAATAAGCTCTCTCTTATGATCTTTCTGACTTAGATTAATGAGAGTGGTGGTGTGTCCATAGGGTTGAGAGCAATACCCTATATATAGCCCAATTTCGTGCCTAATACTTAGAACACAAGTAGGACTCAGAATGGGAAAACAGAGTCTTAAAAGGAAACAGTTTCGTGCAAAAAGGAGACTTTCCCAAAATTCTGCGCATTGTTCGCTCGAGCGAACTCTTCAACCGCTCGAGCGGATGAGGCTCTGTCTCGCGGTCGCTCGAGCGAAGGTGAGAGTGCTCGAGCGGACTCGTTGTTGGAAGAGATACGGAAATTTAGAACTCTTTTCTATCAGCTTTCTTCTTCTAAACCATTCAAGCTTTTCTTCTTGGAGTCCTTCTCTCTTCTATCTTCGGAGTCATTTTCTAAATAAAACATACAACACAAAGACTCCTAAAGTTTTGTCCAACATGAATTTAGCCAATACAAAAATACCTAACAGAAGTTAAATTTGCTTTACTAAAATGTGTGAAAAGAAAAGAATAACCTTGAAGGATGAATAAGATATCATCATCATCATCGTCATCAAAAGCTTTTATTCCAAACACCACATCATCATCATCATCATCAAAGCTTTTGTAAGTGCCTAAATATTACGGACTTTATAATTAGGATTAAGGTGAGCTTGATGCTCCTTTAATGATGGAGAGTGGCCTGAAAACCTGAAAGGGAAGAAGATGAAACAATCAGAGGACCCTGGCTGTGGGCAGTGCAAGGCTCTCCGATGCCTAAGTCAGTTTGAGAACTAAACAGTAGGATGGAGATGAGGAGGATGAGAGACAGAGTAACAGTTCTCTGGTTCTGATTGTGCGTACCTAGGATGGAAATGACTCCTCTATTTATAGAGGAGGAAACTATGTTGCATGGTGGGGCTCATGATGACGTCGTAGCACTCCTAGGGGTGCTGTCACGTCAGCCTATTATGCATTAAATGGCAATCCGATCAGCCCATTATGCAATAAATGCTGGTGTAATCAGGCCTTACCCTGCTTGACTTTTGGGCCTAGCCCCATCGGGCCTGGCCTGGAGCCATACCTTGATGGGACGTAGCCACTGGACGTCGTTCTGCCAGGGATGATGGGCGGCCAAGATGGCTTTGTCAGACTTAGCTGGAAACCCGCGAAAGTACAGCTGTCAGCATCCATCTAGGCTAGCAGTCCAGCTTTGTTGCCAAGGTGCCGAAGTGGGGACTCTGTGCCAAGGTCAGGAGCGACCGAAGTGGGGACGATCTCGATCTCGGATAGCGCCTTGATAGCGTTACCGTGGTGCGCGTGGCCGAGGTCGAGACATAATTAGCCGGCACTAATATCGAGACTAATATAATCCCAGCGCTTTGAAAAACATCCCCCCACACAGCTTTTATTCCATCAAGCTAAATCAGCAGCTCTCATCACGAACATAAGAAAACACTAACTCAAAACACGCAAATTAAAGGGGGGAAAAAGGGTCGATTTAGTAAACTCTGAGAGAACGGTGGACCATGGGCCATACTTGACCATAGGACAAACGTGGATCATTTGAATCTCTCACAATCCACACCCACATCCATCAATTAGTATGGGCTTGTCAAGCTTGAAGACATCACATGAATGGACAAACATAAAGGGGTGGTTTGTTTCACCCCATTCACGAATGTATACATCCCACATGTGAAATGGTTCCACACACCATTTATGTTGTTTCCAATTTGGAGTGTAAATCATGTGCAAAAGGGCCCTCACATTTCCACCTTTAGAATTAGCTTTTGCGGTGCTGTAGTGACATTTTGCTCATTATGACTTTATCATTTTTTTTTTTGTGGACCACTAAATTATGATTCGAATCGTTAATCATGTTTGGAAGGCCAAAAATAACTATGGTACCAAATTTCAGTTATTGGATCATCATAAGTTGTGAAATATTTAAAAAATAGTCTAGACCGTTGATCATCATTTTTGAACTTTTGTGGGGGCTATTTTCACGATCCGACCGTTAATCCACTGTAAAAGGTCATTTACAGCTAAGATGTCAAATTTCAGGTGCTGAATCAACATGGATCTTTTGAAACATTTTTTTAAAAACGTATCAACTGTTGGATGTTTTTAAAAACGTATCAACTGTTGGATGCATGCACTGTTGCTACGGTGCATTCCACGAGTTGAAATAACAGTTCCTTTTTTTTTATACTTTTAGACCATCTGCGCTTCTAGTGCAAGATATAAACCATAGATCCTCGTCACAAAGCCAAAATCGGCTCAAATTTCAACCATTTATCCTCATTGGTTGTGAAATACTTACAAAAGAAAACAGATCATTTGATCTTCAATTCTAATTTTTGTGGGCCTTTTTTTTTTTTTTTTTTTTTTTTTTACGTTCAAATCTTCTTCAAAAGGCCAATAATGCCTATTAAGTAAATTTCATCACTTTGATTCATCATGGATTTTTCAAAATATGTGAAAAACTGTTACAGATATATAAAAAGGATTGAATGCAATCAGATTCACATTTGAGGAGAGATGTGATGCATTTGCATTGTAAATCATTTACATGTCACATGTGAAGTTGGTTAACAACCCCTAAGCCTATTTAACTCAAGACAATTACAGCTCTTTAGTTCCCCTTATTATTATTATTTTGGGTAAAATATTAAAATATATAGAGTGCTGCCCAGCTGGCCTGCAATGGGGAGAGTCTGACATGGCATTTAATGCTTTGGAGAGGCGTCTCCAAGCGTAGCATGGCCGGCACGCACCAATAGCACCGACATGTCCTCCACATGCATCCATCCCTTCCTCTGTCATCTCATGAGCCCCTCACTTGCTTCCAGTCTAGGGTAAATGCCTAGGTCGGTCAAGTCCACCAACTTTTTCCTTTTTTTTTATTATTATAGATGTGCACACAGTACTTGAAAGACCATCACTTGTCATCCACATTTGATTTGATGGTACACATCTCAAATCCTTCTCACAGATAGAGAGACAGAAAGAGACTGGACAGTTGAGAAATTTGGCTAATAACATCTGATCCTTTTTTATACGCCCGTTTGTCACTTTACTTAAAGTGAAGTTGAGTGAAAGTGAAAAAAAAAATAATAATAAAAATAAAAATAAAATATATAATGGATTAGGATAATATTTTATTTTTAATTATTTAAAATAAAATATTTTTAACTTTTTATATAGGAGAATGAGTTTTTTTTATCTTTTAGTTAATTATTATAATTATTTATTTTTTTATTTTTTTTTAAAAGATGAAAGGAATTTTAATAAAGAGTGATTTTGATGTGATGTTTAAATTGATTTAACTTTACTTGACTTTATTAATTAAATTATCAATTCATTGTTCTTGACTTTATTAATTAAATTACCAATTCATTGTTCAAATGTAATCAGGTATTAGGGATGCATGGAGCAACAGTTATAGTACTTTTTGGGATGAAAAAGGTTTTTAACATTTCTCCACTTGAAGGGATTCCAAATGAAAGAAATTGCATTCCTCAGTTCATTTCTCCTCACTTTTCTCTGCAGATCAATTTCCCCACCATTGACTTTTATTCGAAGTCAAAACGGTCCCCAAGATTTTTTTTTTTTTGAATGGTTCCACTGTTCTACCTGTACAAAATCCACTCACTCGGAAACTTGAAACATGCATTTTAAGTAAATTACCAGTTAAATTACATTACATGAAGATCCATGAACGTAACTACAAATCTATAGAGGGACACATCTCTACAGAGAGAGGCTACTTAGATAAACTAACCAGCTTTGCTGGAATTCAACAATAATAAAGGCAAACATGCCCTTCGCGAAATGCTAATTCATATCAACAGATTAGACCCATATGTTGGCAAGAAAGCAAGGTGTATAACTAAGTCAACCTTCTTTTCAACACTACATGAACCCAAAAACAAAAACAAAAAAAAAAACACCAAAAACTAAAAAAAAAAAAAAAAAAAACCCACCCTATAAAGACTTTGAAAATGAGATCAAACAGTAAGCTGTTAGTCACACAACATGGAAGAAGATAAAAGGACTCGTGCATGCAACTTTATGATCTGCTGCGGTTTGAAACATTGAATCCTGTCACTCAGCGAACAGGCATTCCTAATTTATCCAACCGGCCTGAGCCAGGGTATGCCTTACTGGCAAACTTAGCATGAAGAGAAGAAGATTTCTGTGCCAATTGTGCAATGCCAGTGCTCACCCTCCCATCTCCAAACCCATGAACAGAAAACCTTTTAGTTGAACTAGATTTCTCAAATTCAGGCCTCTGCCTAGGCGCACTCTGAGAGCGAACCTTGGCTCTCGATGATTCAGTGTAAGCCATGTAATTCGGATACTCCGAATACCTGCTTAAAAGGCTCCCGGAGTAATCGCTCTTTGCTGGTGTGAAAGGCCCTCTTTTTGCACTCCCAGGCCTTGAGGAGGCTGAAAAGAACTGTGGGCTGTTATCTGCAGTGCAGAAGGCCATATCATCAACCTCAGCAGGGAATCTCAAGGGGCTGAGTGATTGCATTTCAACTGAAGAGGGGCTTGGATTCGATAACTGAGCTATTGTAGAGTCTTTTGATGGTGAGTCAGGCAATGTTGTATAGCTGTGACAGTTCAAGGTAGATTGTGACGACTGAAAACTGCTGTTTCGTCGCTTGGAATTGAAGTGTGGCTTCCCAGGGTCTATTTCCAGGATCTTGTCGCCCTTATCATCATTTGCACGCCTTCCCTTTGCTGGTGATTCTTGGCTATCCCTCGATTGCTCGTCCATCCAATGATCTAACCAGTTCATTTGCATTCCTTCTATGTAGACATTATCAGTCCCATTCGCCTTTGATGTGTTCCTCTGGATATCAAATTATTATTATTATTCATTCAATTAATTCAATGTAGCATGAGGGATGCAATGCATGGAGTCATACTTATCAGCATACCTTGAGAACGGCAGACCTGTCGTGTTTCACACTGCTGGAACGGTATGCACGGTCCTGTTTCTCAGGGGTTGCAGGGCCCTATGGTAAAAAGAAATGAGAAAGAACAGCTTCTAAATCCAAGTCCCAGAAACAAATATCTATTTGAAGTAAGAAATGTGCGGGCAGATTTATCGATGAGTAAGAATACTATCAAATAGCTAGCATAATTCTTCATTTTTACCTATATCCTTATTGGCATTTTAAAATAAACTAAAAATACATCATGAACATTCCTCTACGGCTCTACACTCTATAGTCTATTCATCAGCACAAGGAATTTATTTTCCCTTCCATCCATTGTGCATGCTAACATTGGAGACTCCCAATGGACACCAGATCATATAGAAATGCCAAACTAAACCATACAATATATACTGGTTGTGTCTGAGATTAAGTTTTTTTTTTTTCTTTTGGTGTCAAATTAAAACCTTAAAATAACAAAACATTTGAACTTAGCTTACCCACCATTATGCTAATTTTTTAAATTTCTAGAGCATATACAAATAGTTACTTTCAGACAAAGGGGGAAAATGATTAAATTGGCCTGCACATCAGGTTGGCCAGTAGATTATATTGCTTGACATATCAATTCTGGATCTACCAGGTACAAAATCGTAACCTAAGTTTCAGATCAATTGCCATAGCATAAATCTTCTCGTGCGGGGTATTAGCAGTAAAAAGAAAACCCCATCCACATTGGCATTAAGTATCATATGAAGGATAGTTATAAAAGAAAAAAAAGCTTGAGAATGTTTCAACAAATAAAACGCAAGCAGACCCTTTGATTAACTCTTATCTGGACATTGAATAAGAAAGACCCTGAGGGAGTAAGATAGTTATAGGCCCAGTGAGATGATCCTATTTTTAGGTTAGAGTTGCAGAGGACCTTAGGTGAATGTATTGTCGAATGAGAATGCAATGCAGTTACATCTAAAAATGCATAAAATTGTTCGGGGTATAAAAGTTGTTCCAAATTAAGTTACATTTCCAAGGTCAATGTACTTCACTTTTGCTACATAGTCTGGATGGATTTTTAATGTCCATAATAAATTCATGGATTTATAAGAAACAAGTAGACGCGCTCTAGATGAGTTTTCTTTTACAGGTGAAGCGGTCAAGGCCACCTCACATGAGCTAGTGATAAAGCTCTACTTCACTCACTAAGATCAATTGAAAGCATGGCCCAAATTTGGCAAAAATGTGAATGCCGTTGCATTTAACTTTTTTGTGATCCATGATCTAGGTTAGTTCTCTTGGTTGCTAAAGTTGTTTGGTCATATTCTACCCTAGGTTCAAGAATTATCCACCTATGGATTTGTTGTTTTTTTTTTTAAATATTCAAGGATTTCACACTATATATTTGCATCAAAAGCGAAGCTTTAAGCCCTTTATCTCTTTGCACTGATTATAGACGAATTAATTGCTTGTGTTCAAGATGAGCTTGTGTTCAAGATGAGATGCCATTGTATATGTAGTTTGCAAATGATACAGTATTGGTGGATGAATCGAGAAATGGTGTAAATGAAAAACTTAGAGAGATGACAAGAGACTACCAAATATGTAGCCTAGCTTAATTGTTTGAACCTTTGCCGAAATCATTAGATCATGAGTTCGAGATATGACACCAACAAAGAGAGATAACAAGTGGCTTTAGAACCTGAGGCTTTAAAATAAATCATAAAAAGACAGAACATACAAATTGCAACTTCAATGGGGAAGTGTAGCAAGATGTAACTTGTGTCAAAATTGAAGCTCAAGGGATACTATAAATAAAGTCCTTCTGAATTCCAAAAACTTTGCTATATAAATTAACAAGGATGGGGAGATTGAAGAGGATGTCAAATATAGGATAAGAGCTGAATGATTGAAGTGGAGACTAGCAGTGATTTGTGATTGGCATATACCAATAAAATTGACAAAAAAATTAAAAGACAACGATTAGACTAGCTGACCTATAAATTAGTTACCACCACAAACAAAAAAAATGACTATAGCGAAGATAAGAATGTTCAGATGGATGTGTAGCAAAACTATGAAAAATAGAATAAAAAACGGAGCACATTGGGGGGCACTTAATTGTAACATTGACCGATGATAAATTAAGAGTCTTGTTTGAGGTGATTTAGACATTGTCTAATGCAGGCCAACGACGACACTGGTGAGGAATAATTTCTCTACACAAGTCGATAGCCTCTTAAGGAAAATGGTGGGCAGAAGAGGACATGTATTAATGTAGTAAGGATAGTTTTTAAGTGCAACCTATCATAGGATTTAGCCTAGGATAAACTGGAATGGCAAAACGTAATTCATGTAGCTAAAGCCAAACATAGTTGAGACAAGCCTTAGATGATAATGAGGATGTGTCAAGAATTGTTTTACAGTTCTTAAATAAATGGTTTAGAACAAACTAAATTTATTAGTCTCAATATGTCTTTAAACTATCTGACGAAAACTTAATTTTTTTCGGTGGGAAACCAAAATTCAAAAATTACTTTCTAAACTAACATCTTTGAAAAGACTCAAGTCCCATATTGATCAAAAACAAGAGGAACAGAGGAAAATATATATGTACAAATAAGCCATCAACCCTCAACATCTCCCAGCCTACTTGCAGGAAATTTCACATCCTACCTTGAGTAAGATGGGTTTTCAAATTAATCATGAATATTAAAGCTCTAATGGCCAAGCAGTGCAAATGTTTTGTAACTTCTCTACTACCTAGATGAAGCATAAAAATTCTTAACTCTGTAAATCATATCAATAATAATAATTAAAAAAAAAAAAAGCAGCAACCCAGCTGCAGGTAAAATGCACTCACTAAGGTGTGCTGGGATCCCTTGCTGGAAAAGGAGGCATGTGATCGAACTGCTCGGGCTCTGGCCTGTACTCTAGCAAGTAACTGCAAGTGTCTCAGTCCCTCTGCCGTTTGCTGCCTCACAATGTGCCCCCTCACCAATGCCTGAAGCTTCACCAAACCTTTCAATGCCCTCAAAGCTCTTCTTGCCTTTCAAAACAACAGAACAAAGTCAAGCAACAGCGGGCTTCTCCGTATCAGTTTCGGATCTTCCAGACAGAAAACAACCGTTACGTGAAAAAAAGGGAACTTGTTTAAAATTGAGAGACAGAAAAGCGCGGCAGTTGCATGGAATTTTAAAATATCATGCGCGCGGCTGAAATCATGTCCTTTGTGCAGTTGCCCATTGCAAACTTTTCAGGAAAGCCTGTCATTCAAGAAGAAAGCGACTGCCCACCATTTTTTCATGAGAAAAGGTCACCCACGCGTCTCTGACGCAGAGACCTCTTTACAAGTAATTTATGAATTCTGGAATCCCCCTCCATCCACTTTTTCTAAATCACAGAAACCACCACCCATTTACAAGGTCCCCCACAACCACAAGCAAGAGTCCACAAGCTTTACTAGTGAGAATCTATTGTTTAAGCGAGGCACACCAACTATGGGGCGAATCCATTGTTTAAGTGAGGCACAGCAACTTTGGGGCAGGATTCTACATGAGTGTGGATTAGTTTGTGGAAACCCACTTTTCCCAAATTACTGAAATCACCCCATTTAGAAGGGTCCAGTCCAACCCACACAAGCAAAAGTCCACAAGCTTTATTAGAGGGAGATTAGTCTACAAGTATGTCCCACTACATGGGTATGGACTAGTTTGAGTAATATATCAGAAAGCGTCCGTCCCCACCCAAATGCACATCATTCCGACAAGGTTGAAAAACATGTAGTCACATGCACATGATCTTCAAGAAAAGATCAAAAGAAGGGGCAAAAAGTTTGGGCCTTTTTCCTATCAAAAGTATATCATATTCATGTGTAAGTAACTCGTGAACCCTACCTTCCACGTTGTAGTTCGGTCAATGGTATTGGAACTTCAAAACGCCATCTAACTCTCTATATATTCTATTAAACAACATCATATAATGAAACCATATGGGAATAGTACCTTTGCTACCATTATTATAAAGTACAATATTTTGCCGACATCTTTTTGCACTTTCTTCACACCAAGTGGTCATTTTCGAAATTTATAGGGAGTAGTAGACTGGTCACAGTAGTCAACATAGCTTAAAGACATTCTTTCCTTTTCCCCAACTGTGTGGCCAAAACCCCAACTTTGAATTTCTATTCCAAAAGTGGGACCCGTCATAAATTGGTGGGCCATATCTTAATTCACAAATTGATTGAATGCACCCCATGTGGGCCCATTCTATCACCATCTCTCTCTCTATGTTTCAGAAGATTGTGCAGATCTCTGCTACCACTTTTCTCTCATTTCCACATCATTACAATTTACCAAATCAAACAGTGTATCCTAAGTTTGGGAAAAGTAGAGCGGGAAGGTGTTTACGTATACAGGAAGAGAAAAGCTATCATTGCATTTCTGAGCTAGAATCAGATTCTCCCACTACTGAGAAAAGAAAGATCACACAAATGCGTGTTGGATGCAAAAGTGAGGTAATGAAATCCCACTCCAACTTTCCTCCAAACAAGGATAACAAACAAAGAGAGGAAAAGTGGAAGAAAATACATGTCAACGAATTGGACCCCAGACTTCAAAACTAATAATAAACAAAACAAGGTCATTAACTAGTAATTAATGAATAATATGTGTGTTTGGACTTTGGAGACTGTAAGCAGGAATAATTATTAATATGACGAAAATGCCCTCAGTTTTTCCAAGTTGGGTTTTGCACTGCATCCAAACAGCAGTAAGATTTCAGAGAAAGGAAAGGAGAGATCGTAAAACGGCACGCAGTTTCTTTGCAAAATCCGTTACGAGTTTTATAAAAAAAAAAAAAACGGTTTTTGGGGTTTTCGGAACGGATTTTTCTCGCAAGGGATGGCAGTTTCCGTAATTTTGATGAAGATCACGGGGGCAGGTCGGGAAACGGGAAACTCACCAGATAGCCCCTGAAAGCCGACTGAATCGTAACAGCCGCGGACTCCTCTCGCCTCCCGCTAACGTACGACGCGCCGGCGCACCGGCCGCTGCTGCTCGTGAGCCTGACCACGGCTGCGGCCGCCTGAGCGGCAGCCACGGCAGCCTCCGCCACCGCAGCGGTGGCCGCAGCCACGGCTATGGCATGCTTGTTCGGATCGACCGCGCCGTCGGCGTACGGCGCGGCGGACGGTTCTCTGTAGGAGCCGTTTCTGGCATCATGCAGCGCCGCCTGCGGAGGCGGAGCTGCGCGGTCCTTTTCGATGAGAGATCTGACGAAGCTCCACCTCTTCTTCTCCTTGGGGGGCTTGGAGTCGGAGGAGACGGCCGGGCCGCCGGCCTTCTTGCCGCCCAAGAGGCCGCGAAACCACCTGGCGGTTTTACCCATCTCAAACCGCTAGTGGTTTTGGAGAGCGGGAAGGGCCTTTGGTGAGAGAAGCCATTTGGAAAACGCTGTGGAAGTGCAGACAGAGAAAGAAAGAGAGAGAGAGAGAGAGAGAGAGAGAGAGAGAGATGGGAGGTGAGGTGAAGTAAAGTAATAAGAAAGGGGAAGGGAAAGGTTTATATATTTGTGTGAGGGGAAAGAAGAGGGAATGGAAGAAATGGAGATAAAAAAAAAACAAAATCTGATGAATGAAGTTGCTACTACCAAAATACCAATGGATGGAGGTGTTTCCCTGCCATCTATTTGTTTACACACTTGCCAGCTTTTCACACGTGTGGAAAGAAAGTTCCAACAAGTTGGACCCATTCATGGATGTGAAAATTCGCCTGTTGTAGCTATTACACAAAGCACTTTTCCAAACTCCTTTTCGGAATTAAAGTAAAGTTAATTCAAATTTCAAACTGTTCGAGATGAATTTCGTCACCAACTTTCATGTATTCTCAAATTTCATTTTAACTGAGTGGGTCCCAATTTATGATTGGGCACCACGATGGAAACATGATTAATATCATGTCTTTTAAAAAAAAATGACACGCCATCTACGATGTTTTCATCATGTGCTTGTTCAGACAGTGGGATCCGCTCTTTTTTAATTAAAACTAGATAATATATTAAAGGCTATGAGATTATTGGTGGGTCAGAATCTAGAAAAGTATTACACCCTTTCATGTGATAGTTGCAATAGAGGATTTGAACTTGAAAACTGGAAGTTACATAGGTGTTGAGGCTTGACATGGCTTGCATGAATATTTATTTATGGAGCATTTGAATAAATTTTTGGATTTGCTTGTTTCATTGCTAAAACTTAAAAGATTTAGCTTCTCAAAGGTGTCACTTTTGTCCTTTTTCAAGTTCTCAATTTTCAACATTCTAAGCACCAACATATGTTATAGAGTTTTGAGGTTTGGATGTTTTCCTCTTCTATTAGCATTCTCACCTTGTACTTGCTCTATTTTGGATTTATAATATATAACTCTTTTAGTGGGAAAGAATTCAGAATTAAAAGTTTTTACATAAAGGCCTTCATGTTCCTATACAATGTCAAAAGGGCTCTCGCAATGTGTGTGTGTGTTTTTTTTTTACTTCCCTCATAAGACGGTGGAGTAGATAAATGTTGAATTTTTATGGACAAATGACTAAGAAATATATTTTATTAAAATCTACTAACTCAACATAATTTAGGTTAGGCCCACGAAGAGACTCATGGTGACAAAAAGGGTTGAATGTGGTTAGAAAAATATATAATATTAAGTTGATCAAACGATTCTAGCCCATATGTTTGGGACTTTAGAGCTTTCAGGACTATACATTGGCATAAATTTTTTGTGGCAAATCCAATAGCAAATAATATCCAAACTAGTAGGAAAACTACAATCAAATGGTCCAATGTGTGTTTGAGTGGGTTGAATTAAGCAAAGGTCAGCCCATATATGAAACTCCAAAAAAAAATGCAATTCGGCATAGTAGTTGTTTGAGTTATTTGATTTTTCCTTATGTGTGCGTGCATTACAAAATATAGTTAATTTCCTGTGTAGTTTAACTATTAGTCAATCGAGGTTTTAGTAAAAAAATACAAAAATATAGGGGTCTGTTTTAGGCTGTGTGAAAATATAAGCCCTTCTTTGCAAAGAACATTGTGAAATATTTTCTTAAGAGGACTTTCTTAATTGGAGCAAACAAACAAGCATATAAGAGATAATCAAACTAAGGGCATGTTTTTGTAACAATCAAACCTAATGTGCCCTAATTGGAAATGTAAGCTCTTATAGGCCTCTAGGCTTAGTCAACTTACACCATCATTATTCTTCATTTATGTTCTCCCTCATGTTCACCATCTAAATGAAAATGACAAAAGTATTCATTTTTTGCTTGACCCCTTGCTTTAACGTGGTAGATCGGTTGATTTCTTTGGAAAAAGGCCAATTTCTGACATGAGGCTTGGAAGGCAGATCAAGTTAGTAAGTTTTATTGTTAATAGTATTTGAACAATTAATCAAAGTGATTCAAATCACCTTACTAACATCTTCCAAATCATCAATGGGCTTCCTCCTCCAGACATAAAATTTGAAGATAAAGATATATATATATATGGAAAGCGTTTGAGAATGACAAATTCAATATTAATTCGATGTTTGGAAGCTTTTAGAGGTTCTCGACCTATTCTTGGCACAACAAGATCTAGTTCAAGGGAAGAATAAACAAGCATTCCGTCTGTGCTTTGAAGACCCTCTTAAATTATTTTAAAGCGAATAATATCCTAGCATCTAGGAATATCATTATAAGCACAAGCTTCTCTCTTTGCAACTCTTCTCCAGAAAGTAGCATTCACCTATTTGCTCAATGCCCTTACAGTACTTCTATTTGGGCTGAGATTCTTTCTAAATTAAGTGTTGTCAGCCCCCAAGTTGGGTCTCTTGAAGGAGCTTAGAATAGTCTCTTCAAAAATTGTGACCATAATAAGAAATGAAACCCCACCTTGGCCTGACTATGTCTTCCAGCCTTCACGTGGTCAATTTGGAAAGAGAGAAACTACCGCATATTTTGTAACAAAGTTAAACCTTGGGAGCACACTCTAACTCAAGTTCTTTAGAAAGTCAAAACTAGAGTTCTATTCCTTTGCCTTTATTTTTCCAACTCTATAGCAGCTTGTTGGGACCTATCGTTCATTCCTCCAATAGATTCTCATGTGGCCATCAAGAATCATGAAGACTGGAACCGTTCATCTCTTCGCAGAGTGGATTTAGTGTCGGTTTCCTGATAGATACAGTAAAGAACCGACCAACCTGGACTCTAACCAGTGATGACGAAGACATGTTCAAAGCCTCTTTCACCATCATCTCTCATGTGGCCAACCTCTGCCAAAATATTATCATCTACTCTAATTGCAAGAAGCTCAGAGAGTCATTTTTTGATCCATTTCTATCTCCTTGGCAGTAGAGATTTAAAGCTACGATGAAAGTTGATGTCTTCAGTAATTTTTCTGAAGTTGGGATCCACCTTTATTGTAGAGCCAGCAACTATAGAAGTAATGGCCAATCAACTGGATTTGTCGACTAAGCTTGCCATGTTCTGCCCACTTTTGTTATGTTTCTTTGGTCTTTTTGAATTTTTTTGGTCTTTTCGTTTGCCTCTTTGCATGGCTGCGCATTGGGTTGACTTTTTCTGTTTTTAACTACCCAGGCTTGTGGGTGGTCTCGCTGCCGGTTTGGCTTTTTGGTGGTTAACTCCTCTCATTTGCTTTTCTCCGTCGAGAGTAGGTAAACGATTTTGGAGTTATCTCACATTCTTGTGTGATTTGTAATCTCTCTTTGGAAATACAAATTCTTAACTAATTAAAAAAAAAAAGTTCATTTATTCAACTATAAGAGACCTTTTCGCGCTCACCAAACTCCCATGATCAAACATTTTTTATAATTTGACAGAATCTAAAGTTATAGTCACAATAAGATTGAATTATATAGTTTTATTATGGTGAAGACCATCCACAAGTTGTACCTCATGAACACATTTGTAGGGGTCAAGCCAATCTTAGGGGGGTTAAGGGATAGAAAGATCTCAATGAGACTTACGAGTAGTTCAAGTTTAGCTGGATCGACCCCTTACCAAGCCGAATTCAATTATAAAAGAGTCGAGTCTAATTATGGTTCAGTGTCGACTACTAAGCAAGGCTTTTCCTTTTCTTTTTCTTTTCTTTTTTTTTTAAAGAAAGAAGTGTTGTATTGTTTAGTATTATGCGAAGAACAAGATTTAATATGCCTGACGTTCGTAATTTCCTATCTAGTCCATGAGGTCCACCTGACCTTCTTATTAATCTAGTTCCTGCACTGCTCCAGGTGAATTGTCGTCGATGCAAATTGGTGTTTATTTGAATATTGTAGACCCAAGTTGATAATGCAAATTTTGATACTACTTGCGGTGGTAATTTGAGTATTTTAAAATATTGAGGGACAAAGTCGCAAAGAAATACCTTTAATTGACCAGATGTCCTTAATTGAAAACTTAAGGGAAAACTTAGGAACTAATTTAAAAAGTTTTGAAACTCGTGTCATTTCTTGAAATAAGGTAAAAACTTAAGGCCTTATTTGAGAATTTTCATAATAATAATAATACTAATAATAATAATAAGGTTTTTTGACATAATGCCCCTTATACTATTTTAAGTTTTTCAATTTAGACCCTAAACTATTAGATTTATCAATTTACCCCTTATATTAATCGATTTTGCTTTAAGTTGGCCCATCCGTCTACTAGCCGTCCAAATAAAAAACAGTGAGTCAAACGCCTTTCGAAATTTATAACGGGCGAGACTAGACGTTGACGTCCCGTTTATCAGTAACTTGAGAGTGTCCAAAGCCCTAGGGATTTTCTTTTGAGGAAGGAGGGCGATGAAGAAGGAATGTGAACGAAGAGGGGCGGCGATCGAAAAAAGAAGGCGACGAAGAAGAAGGGCGAACGAAGAAAAAGGAAGGCGACGAAGAAAGAGGGTGACGAAGAAAGAGGGCGAACGACGAGGGATGGCGATCGAAAAAGGAAGACTACAAAGAAGGAAGGATATTGAAGAAGGAAGGAAAAACAGAAATAGTGCCGAAACAAGGCTTTGCCGCCTGGAAATTGAAGAAACGCTGCTGGAGGAGTACAATTGAAGAAACACATTGCTTTGTGGAAGAGGGAAATCGAAGAAATGGACTGGGAACATAGAGAATCAACCTATGAGGATCTAATTGGTTTGGATTCTCTTCCTTATGGTAAGCATCATTTCTGTTTTTGCATGTAATATTTTCATTTGTATATTTAAGCTTTATATCCATTCATATTGCAGAAGAAGGGGATGGGTATTATACCATTCGAATACATCATGGTGGAAAGGTGGGTCATTTTGATTTTTGCCACTCATATAAGATGTCAGCCTTAGAATTATTTGCAATGGCAAAGTAGCTTGGTGTAGGAATGGACGAAGTTATATCCTTCCATTATAAGTTGCAAGATCATGTATGGAAGGAAGTAATTTCAGATGTTGATGCTCTGGAGATGGGCTTATTTGTTGATTCCAGCAGAGTAATTTATCTTTATGTCAAAGAAAACTGTGTGAATGTTAATATACAGAGCCAGGTTCAATCAAATGTAGTGTGTTCTACTTCTGAATGTGAAGTTGATGTGGTGGATGGATATTGTGTCAATTCTGACAGTAGTGATTTGTACTCACTGGATGAAGGGACTGATTCGGAGAATGGGACCGATGGTAGTTATCAACTATCAAATGATTCCAGTGTTGAGGATGATGATGACTTATTTGAGGCAGCGGTTGATCCTAAAGTTGAGTTTGTTGGGATTAGGAATGAGGATGAGCAGGGGACAGGGGAAAGTCAGGCTGAGTGTAACGCCCCACCCCCTACCCATGCATGATATTGTCCGCTTTGGCCCACTGGCCTCACGGTTTTGTTTCTGATGGGCCTCAACCCATCAAAAGGCCTCATGCTAAGTAAGGGTGTAAGCTCTACATATAATCCCAATCACTTTCCTCTCTATAGTCGATGTGGGACTCCGGGGCGTCACATTCCACCCCCCTTAAGGCTGCACGTCCCTGTGCAGTAGCCTGCCAGCTCCTGTAGCCTGCCAGCCCTCTTGGCCCGCCCGGAAGCCCGCCCACTTGCACCAGACCACGGCAGGGGACCCACACTCGAACTAGTCGAGAGTCGGCTTTGATACCATTTGTAACGCCCCACCCCTTACCCATGCATGATATTGTCCGCTTTGGCCCACTGGCCTCACGGTTTTGTTTCTGATGGGCCTCAACCCATCAAAAGGCCTCATGCTAAGTAAGGGTGTAAGCTCTACATATAATCCCAATCACTTTCCTCTCTATAGTCGATGTGGGACTCCGGGGCGTCACACTGAGGCAATATCAAAGGAAGAGACGATGTGGGACTCCGGGGCGTCACACTGAGGCAATATCAAAGGAAGAGACTGGGGAAGGTAATGATTCTGATGACCCAAGGAGTCTTAGTAGCTCATTAAATGGTGAAGAAGGAAAAACTGAAATTCTAAGTAGGAAAAAAATGTTAAAATATACGAGATTCAATCCAGCTACTGATATGGATGATCCAAAATTTAGCCTTGGTATGATTTTCAACACAGCAGAAGTGGTGAGGAATGCTTTGAGAAATTACTCAATAAAAAGTGGAAGAGATCACAAATACATTGTGAACGAGAAGTTTAGAATTCGAGCTGCATGTAAAGATCCAAAATGTGACTGATTATTTTTTGCTTAAAAAATGCAAGGTGAGTCATCTATGCAGATTAAGACGCTTAGGAAAAAGCACAAGCGCAATAGGGCTTGGAAAGTCAGTAAGCTAAACAGTACATGGATTGCAGAGAATTACATGTATAGGATTGGAACTAATCCTACATGGCATTCAAAGTCATTGCTCGAGACAATCCAGCAGGAGACCAAGCTTAAAGTTGATAAGCAAGCTATATACAGGGCTATGAAGAAGTTAGCCTCAATGATTGGTGGAAGTGATGATGAACAGTATGCCATGCTATGGGACTATTGTGAGGAAATGAAGCGAACTAATCCTGGTAGTACTGTGGTGATCAAGACAGAAGCTCTTGGAGATGGTTCAGGTTTATTCAGGGGTTCAAAAGGATCTACATTTGCTTTGATGCCCCAAAGAAAGGTTTTGGTGAATATTGTAGGCCCGTGATTGGGTTGGATGGATGTCACCTGACAGGACCAAGGTCTGGTATACTGCTTACAGCTGTTGGCAGAGATGGAAACAATCAGATGTATCCAGTTGCATATGCTGTAGTAAAAGCAGAGAGAGACAAAACTTGGAGATGGTTTGTGAAAAAGTTGAAACAGGACTTGTGTATGGTAAACTTATACGGTTGGACTATCATATCTGACAAACAGAAGGTATATATTTTGCATTGTTCTTTTCTCACACTAATTCTTTGCACCTTGATTTCATATGTATGCTGAATATAATTCACTACCCTATTGATTGCGGTTATATTTTGCATTGTAGGGATTGAGGGAAGCAATAGAAATTATATAGCCAAATTCAGAACACAGGTTTTGTATGCGACACATGCTTAATAATTTCAAGTTGGAACATAGAGGATTAAGGCTGAGAGAATTATTCTGGAAAGCTGCAAGGGCTTCTAGGGTCGTGGATTTTGAGAATGCAATGACAGAGATTAAGGAAGTTGATAAGTAAGCCTATTCATGGTTATGTAAAAGACCACCTGTTAATTGGTCCATATCACACTTTAGTCCTTACCCAAAGTGTGATCTACAAGTCAATAACTTGTGTGAGGCTTTTAATGGGACAATCTTAGAAGCACGGGGAAAGTCTATAATTATAATGCTTGAGAAGATTAGGTTGATATTGATGAACAGATTGGTTGAACATGGAAAGACAGTAGTAGCCTCCACGGGCATTATTTGTCCAAGTATTCAGACCAAGTTAGAGAAACTGAAGGCTGATTCTGCATCATACATTCCTCATTGGAATGACAAAGATAAATTTGAAGTTGTGGGAATGCATGGAGATCAGTTTGTAGTGAATATTACTGATAGAACATGCAGCTGTTGACTGTGGGGCATCACATGGATTCCATGTAAGCATGCAATTGCAAGGATCAACCACTTTGGAGACAATCCAGAGGATTTCGTACATGAGGCCTACAGTAAAGAAACTTTTTTGAGTTGTTATAAGTATTTGTTAGAGCCAATGCATGGGAAGGATGACTGGCTAAAGACTGGATTAACACCTTTACTTCCTCCTGAAGTTACTAGACTCCCTGGGAGACCAAAGAAAGCCAGAATGAGAGAATCAGATGAAGCTCCCAAAGGGTCCAAGCTGAAAAGAAAACAAACCACTATCAAATGTAGCAAATGTGGGAATGAGGGGCACAACAAAAGAAACTGTAAGTCAAAAGGCAGAGGTGGGAATGAGGGGCATGACACTTCACAAGGCAATGTGAAAACCCCAATATTTCTTTACACGTGAAGTATAATAATATATTTTAAAACTCTCATCAATCCAATGGTGGGCTATATATGGATTGGATAAATCATAACCGGTTATAAGTACATGTGTTGATTATTGTCATGATCGATTTGGATTTAATGAAATGATCCCTATATTGATAAGATAATAATGAATTTATGTAGGGTTTTTCTGATCCACTAAGTTTGAGGATTTGGCTCAAGATCGATCGTAATGGAGAAATAAAATTTGTGTAGCCGACCCTAACATAGTTGAGATAATGTTTTGATGATGATGATGATTCTCTCCTACCAAGTGCAATTGTTAATGTTACATGCTTTATAAAAAAAATCGAGTCCAAGTTTTTGAAATTATGCACATAAGAATAAAATAGATGGACATAAGTGTCATCTCGCTCTAAAACCCTACGGTGTTTGGAAGACTATTGATTTTAGGTACACAGAATGTTTTAAAATGATGATGCAGGGGTATATTTGTAAATACTAAAAGCTGAGGGGCCTATTTACAAATCTTATAAATCTTAGTGGGTTTATAAAAATAATTATATATATATATATATATATATATGAGAAGAAGATTTACTGGTCTCTACTGGAGGTAAAGTGGGTGGAGGATTGCTTTCTCTACTTGTTACTGTCAATAACAGAGGTAAAATGGGTGGCTGGCTGCCTGGCTGCTAAGATTACTTTACCTCTACTTGTACTTTATTTCATGTAAGTAAACATGCCCATTTAATAATATTCATGATCAAGCCCACCTTGCCAATTCAAAAACCTCAAATTTAATGTCACAACCTTATCTTTTATACTTCACTCTTCCATATTCGTTATTTGATTCATGTATCTATGGGCTTTATTGATCTGACTTGGCTTTATTGATCTGCCTGCTTGGCTCTATTAAAAATCGACTTTAATGACAAAATAAAGTGCCATGGTGATTTGAGCAATTTGAATTTTAAGGCATATCATAGACCATATTTAAATCAAGAATTATGCTGATGTTTTGGGCAAGACTATTTCATGTTTTTGTTTGTGTGTTTCTTTTTATTATTTTGGTGAGCGCATTTTTGCAGTATTTAACCCGACAAGACAAATTTGCTGGGCACAACATTTGTTGAGAAATGGAATTTTAAATGTACAATGGCATTAGACCACTAACATTTGTTCAAGTTATTCGTACAATAATAATGCGATATTGCATGACCTCATAAATTGAATAAAGAAATTTATATGAAATCACACAATCAAAGAATATATCTCACCACAGCAAGAAATACTTAGACTTTGACTATTCCGAACTGAATATCAGGCTTAGGAGCAGTTATACGGGCAATATCCCTTGATAGACTAAATAAGTGTGACGATGTCATCGTTTTAATTGTAAATTTTTTTTTCTTTGAAAAAATAAATTCTTTTAGAATTTTTATAATTTATTTTAAAAATCAAGTATTTTCTCACCACATAAAAAATAATTGAAAAAAAAACCCTTGTAATAATTCCTCAACTGACTAATTCCCTGGGGATGTTGACTCTGTTGTAAGGTCTGAATGTGTGTAGTTGGGTCAGCAGAGGATCACCTCTCATTAAATGAAGAGATACTGGGCCTGTCCTGATTTGATTACTTGACTAGACTCACTGAAACGTCCGTCCTCTTTTTGTCTATTGTGATGGGACCCATCATCTCTGTAACCGCAGACGCCTACAATTAAAATAATGCCACTGTAATCTCGTAAAAGCAAATCCAAGCCACCCATTTAAACAGATCTAAACATTGACCAGATCGATGAATGGTCAAAACGTCCTTTGTTGCTCAAATCACACGTGTAAGAAAGCAGCAGATGCCATGTTGTTCATGCAGGCCAGCATTTTTATCACTTCATTATCCCATGTCATCTTTATGATCAATGGGTGAGATCTAAACATTGACCAGATCGATGAATGGTCAAAACGTCCTTTTATGCTCGAATCACACGTGTAAGAAAACAGCAGATGCCATGTTGTTCATGCAGGCCAGCATTTTTACCACTCCATCATCATCCCATGTCATCTTTAAAATGATCAATGGGTGAGTCAATTTCACCTTAATCGACTGCAACCACGGACCACCACTACAACATCACAAAATTATTTACAATTGGGTTCATAGTTATCAATGTATAGATCTGAAGCTAGGCCTGCTGATGCAAGTTGGTGATCATTTGAACCCTTTGATCACTTTTAAATATTAGACCAAAAGGCTTAGACAGTTAGACCCATGGGATTGATGTCTAAAATAATTGACAGTGGAGACTGTAATGTCGGTGAGGGTGAGCTGCCTAGGACCCTACAAAACAACTGCAGTAGAAGAAGATTAAAATAGAGCAATGTACAAAGTGTCGGTTGGTGATATCTGTAATCTGTGTATCTTTTCTACATTGCAGTATGTTCTCCTTCTGAGAAGATTCCAGTTTCCAGCTTCAACCTTTCTTACATGGACCAGAAAACTTCAGAGACTGGACTCTCTCCCTCTGTAACTTGTGTTCACCTTTTTTATATCATGAATACGTACAATTGCAAAAAATCTTGTATCTAGAATATGCACAGACCCATGTCTCTTTCCTTAACCAGGCCAGGACAAGAAGGTATCATCATCTATATCCAGTTGGGCCTCTTTGGCGATTCAACTGTGTCATCCAACTGTGCCATCTTGTTGTTTCATACAGCTCACAGTGAACCAAAAGAAAAATTAGAATAAGAAAATGGGGCCCACTTTTTAATTCCTAACATATCAAAACAAACCCTCCCATTATCTTTCCTTGATGGTGTATCAAATTATTCACTTAAAATTGTTGTTGGGTCTAGGTCGGGTTGATCACTTGTGTGCGAGTGTATAACTAAAAGTTCACTTTGAGCTGCTGTTTGGATTGTAGGCGGATTATCAGGTCTTATTCATCATGTGTGACTAACCAACAATTAGGTGGGTCACCCATCAAAGTTGAAAAGGGGAAATGATGTTCATTCAATACTGGGGTTCACTTGATGAACAAATTGGATTGATAATAAAGAGGCCATACCATAAAAAGGCCTTTTCTAGGAGATAATGCCCGCACAAGAATGAAAATCAGATCATTCTCAAACTAAAATAATAAAGCATAACAAAAGGATTCCATAATGAAGTGATTAATTTTTCCTCTCCTCCACGGTCTACTTCTCGATTTTCATTTCATGTAATTACTTTGAAAGAAAAGGAATGGAAAAGAAAATATTAATAAAAAAGCAGATATTTTTGTGTTAAAGACTGAGCCCGCTCTATCCAAGAAAAAGTATTAAAAAATATTTATATTGTCTCCTAACCCCCTGAAAATTTTGGTAGAAATCATTAGTGAAGCAAATTCAAAATATTATAGAGCGAACTAGTCACGAGCTTGATTCTTAAAGGAACAACAAAAGCAAGCCTTGAGTTCTACCTCGAGGGGATTATTGGGGAGTGGGCTCCACCTAAGGAGCAGTCTAAAAAAAAGAGAATAGTTTTTGATAAAGTGAATTTTAATTTCTTAGGTATGAACAACCTAGAATGCAATTTTAATTTCTTAGGCACGAACAGCCTAGAATGCCAAATTCCCCCTTTTCTTGATCTAAGTTGTATAATCCTTGGAAAAATTATATATAATCTTTTCTTTGGAGGACATACACTATTTTTTTACCGAAATTTATAGAATTCCAATATGAAGAATTTTAAAATTCTCAAAAATGTGTAATTTCTACATGGTTCCTTGTAAAATTTCACCAAAAGGTAAAATTTGCTGTAATTTCTGAATCCTCAGAGTTCATATGAAACCTTTCTAACTGACTGAAATTTTAAAAATTTTGAAGGAAAGAAACGTGCACTTATTAGACCATCTTTGGAACTATAAATACTCTCGGCCTTTAATATAATAAAAAGAGAAAAATGCAGAATACTCAGTTACACAAAAACGGCCAAATAGTTTGGAGAAGCTTACAGCTATCTTTTTGCAGTTTTGATGATGCATTGGCCATCAACTTTTACCGTACTGGCCTATCTTATCAGGTCACGATCAATGATATAAGTGATGGGACATAAATAAAAAGACGGAGGCATCATTGATCTTAAATCAAGACTCTACAGTTTTGTAAATTGACTGCTGTCTCCCAGTCCCATCCCATGCATTGCATGGGGCCAAAGCTATTGGCCGCAATACACATTCAATCATCGAGAAATGTTTAAGACATTCGAAGATCATTTGAGGAGGGAAGAATGACCAGGAGCATTCTAAAAGAGTTCAATAGCTGACAACCAAAGAATGAATTTAAAATCTTCTGCCAAAAACAATATGGATGAAAATCCTATGACAGGTGTGGGAGGTTTTGGATAGCTTTTTGGTAGAGATGTCATTGGACAGAGCCAATTATCAGTTTCCAGAGTTCTTCAAAAAAAAAAAAAACATTGAGGACCCAATTGATGATCAGGTCATACCTTTTATATATAATAATAATAATAATAATAATATTAAGGGTTCATACCCAATAAACAATGCATAAAATATGTTAAAAATACATTATTATATATAAGATATATATCAGTAAATGTATGTTAATAATATCATTTTATACAATATTGGTGAGAAAAATATCATCTTTCATGAGTGGGGTCCATTTTGTTTGATCTAACCTACTTATGATCATAATTTTACTTTTGGTGATAGAGATACACACAATGTAAATCCTGACAGTCGATAGGGGGCAACTGCTGCCAACCCAACAGCACTTCATTAAAAAGTGTGCCCTCGTGTGTCTCACCAAATGCATGGCAATGATAGAAGGCACTGTATTGGTAAAAACTGTTTTGGATAATCTTCCAAGTCCCAAACCCATTCATCTTGGATGAGATCAGAAAACTATGGTAACACCACTCAGATATGCAACACATCCTATTTCCTTGGATTGAGAATAACTGATATTTGCACATCCTCTCCATCTCCAAAACAAGTTGTAAAATATTAAATAAAAAACATAGATTTGCAGAGATGGGTCATCAGAACTAGTGGCATAAAGATAGAGAAGAACAACTATGGTGTTTAGGAAGGAAACAGAATCAGCAAGAACATCTGTTGCCAGGCTTTGGTTCTTGAAGCCGCATATGATTTAATGAAACCAAGAATATACAAGAAAGGCAATGGCCATCATGATACTGAATAACAATTTCAAACTGAGAAAATGTGAGCTCCACATGCATGACACTCGCACCCGAGTGCAGATCTTCCATTAGTGAGTTCAGTACCATCTAGGAGACCACACAAAACTGAGTTGGCTGCAGGACTCACATTTTCCTTGATGATGCTGCTCTAAGGTTGTATTCATGCTTGACAAGACTGGCTCTCAGCAGCATTGCCCTAACATCCCTATCAAACTGGATGCCTGTTTGTAAAACACGCTGGAATGTAGCATTTCTTTGATCAGCATGTCGAGCATACAGAATTTTATTGTGCGAGTCTATCCGAGCCTGAGGAAATGAGCACCCAATCAATTGGATGGAATAGAGTTAACAAATTTAGCTGAAATGTATTTTAATAGATGGAAATTAAAAAAAAAAAACAGAAATACAAAATATATACTTACTTTTTAGAAGCAACGGCTGAGGAGTTTTATTTTTAAAAAAATAGAATTATATATCAAATATGAGCCTGTGTTTCTTCTTTTCTTTTCTTTTTTTTCCGTGCATGCTTGCATATGAATCAAATTAACACGAGAATCAAAGAGAAGAGATGGATTTTGGCATTTCAATATCCATTCAAAAAAAAAAAAAAAAGGATTTTGGCATTTCAATAAAAATAAGTGTGCATTAGAACTCTTATACGGGAACACTATGTTTGGTCTGGTTTCTTTTCTACTATGTACTCTTTTATTTCTAATGCATTTCCAAATTTACCAATAAAAAAAAATAAGTGTGCATTTGGAAACCCACAAAGAGGAGGCAGGATGATTTTCCCTGAATCAGCCATTCAGGATGGACCTACCACATACCAGGTGCTAATTCAGTGGAAAGGGTGGAAAATGTCCAACCTAATGTGGTTATGCATATTCCTTGCAGTACAAAACATGATGTTAAAATAAACCATTCATTTGGGCCCCCTTTGAAGAGCATACATGTAGCAGCTGTCACACTATTTAGTGACCCAGCATGATGAAGGGAGATAAGCAGACCTACAAAGCCGAAGGAGAATCTCTTGTCGTGTAAAGATTTATGATGTATACCGTGAAGCAAGAAGCGCACACACAGTGACACAAAATTTTCCAAATCATGTGTGTGGCCAACTAAAACATTTGCAATTTGATCATTGGAGGCGGAAACAATATGAATATAGTGTCTAGGTCATGGTTGGCAAATTGATGTTGAAGACGGAAAAACAATCCTTCTCCATACACAATTGGGTGAGACAAGTTGGAAAAAAATAAAATAAAAACTAAGGCAACTGAATGATGGGCCTTGTGGGCCAGCTGTTGTTAAGATTGAGTTCCTTTATCTATGGGTAAATATAAAGATGAAGTATTATGTGATAAGGTCGATATGGGACATGTCATTTGTTACCTAATAAATCTTGACAGTATGAAGCAGATTCTACTCATGGAGGCAAGGTTAATATTTTTCTGTTTAGTTAGGATGAGATTAAAAGTTATCACCCTTATGATAGGAAGAATTATCCTAAAGCTTCTCAAGTGTAGTGAACAATACTGAAAGGAAGATGTATGCCTAGTTGTGAAGGATAATATAGTAGTCAACCGTGCTGATATCACTATAGGAAAGTACAATGATCCATTTTTCTGAAGGAATTCTACAAAGGAAGTGACAGCAGAACTTCAAAAGTATATTATGGATACAGGGTCTTCATGTGATGGTGTTTCTAATGCATGAGCCAAGGTAGTTACTTCAACAATGGCACCACACATGACAAATGGTGCAGTAAAGAATGGAAATCAAATTTCAAAATGGAAACAAAGAAGAAGAAAATGCCACATGAACACAAGGATGAGTTCTTTCCAAGCGGAGGGGACAGATGTAAGACAAGTTGAAGCATTGGGATCAAAAGAAATTGCTATTGAAAGTTTTGGATTTTCTTTTCTTTAATTTTTCCCCTACATTGAAGTTTAAACGTTACTTAAGTTACTGTAGTCATTATAAACCTAAACATGTGTTTTAATGTAATATGGGGCCTACAAAATAGATATTTTTACAATTTTTAGCAAGTCATAGTCAAGCAAGTTAAGATTCTTTATTATTATCATTATTTTTTCATGAACACATGATATTGTGAAAATCAATACAACTCATCAATTTTATCCCCAAATTCATGAGATTTGTTCATACTTTCCTAATGAAAATTCTAGGGTTATTGCTTTTGGAGAGACATCAACATTCTCCTTTTTGTTTCAACGCACCTGCTATGCAGGAAAATAGAACATGGCCGATTGCATGATGGGCCATCAGATGAATGACTTCTATTAACTAAAGATGAACCAGCCAGGCTGCCACTGCAAATGCAGTTTAGAAATAAATAAATAAATAAATGCCTCCAACAAATTGGGGCGTTCGGCAATAGTTGTATAAAATGGCTTATATCTCGCTTTTGCTTGGCTGCCCATTTGCAAGCCAATTATCAAATGGCCATAAAAATGGCTTATATCAATCTGGATTGTTGATATACATTGTTGTGCCGTTCACTAACAACTCGAGCTTGGGTGTTATTGGTAATTAATATGGTATAAGAGTAAGAGGTCATGAGTTTGAAACTCCTGATAGGCAAGTTACCTCCATCTGCCAACCTGGTCTGGTCGGTTCCCTCTTCTAAGTCTAAGTTTCGAATTCGAATGGCCTCCGGGGGGGGGGGGGGGGGGGGGGGGTGTGGTTTTCCATTCCATCTCCTCAGTTTCGAATTCGAATGGCCTCCCGTGAGGAAGAGGGGAGGGGTGTTTGATATACATTGTTGTGCCATTCACTAACAGCTCAAGCTTTTGGTGTTACTGGTTATTAACATGTATCACCCATCCAAAAGGGGTCCTGAACCTGAATAACTATTTCATTTTGAGCAACATTAATGAAAGGAGAGATTTGTTATCGTACCTGAATTTGGTTGTCAGTAATCAAAGCTTCCAATTCTTTCTCCAGACCCGCAACATTAGTTTTGAAGGCACCAGCCATTGTGTGCAGATCAACAGAAATAAATGGGTGTGTGTATTGGATGATGGCTTTATGACGAATTTGACTGTAGAGTGTTTCAACATGATCATGCAAATGGATATCAAGTAACAAGTTCCCTTTAAGATTCTCAAGATACTCGAGGCATGAAGCATAGCGGCTGCACCCAAACAATGTTGCAATGAGAAACAAATTTACCAAGGCCTTACCAGTAGGAGATTAAGGATACAAATGAAGCAGGCATGGCTGTTTAAGTTCAAGTGGATCATAGGAAAAAAAATAAAAAATAGAACAGGTGATGGATTTAAAAAATATTTATAAACTGATTGGAAAAAAAATTTCTTTGCAGTGGACCATCACAATCGAAACAACATAACCAATCTGTTTGTCAACAGACAACTTTTCTTCACTACCTTAAGTACCAAATGAACAGAGATCATTGCATTACATGCATCACGACTTGGGATCATGCTATCCGAATAGCCTATCTGTGTGACAAAGATGGACAACACCCTTGTAACATTCCGACCCTTAACCTATATTAATTATAGCTAATTGCTTGATTAGTTAGTAAGTGTGTTTAGAGTCTTAGCGAGTCGGGTTTGACGTATAAATCATGTGGGTGAAATCTCACGTGATTCGGAGCACGTTTGGGTACAGTAGGGGGGTGGTTTGCAATTTGGGAAGTTTTCAGGGGCTTAATTGAGATTATGAGTTTTTGTGAATTTGGGTGCATTGGATAGGTCTCATCATTTCATGAACTTTAGTCTTCTATCGCGTTTCGATTCGACGCGAGGAAGAGGCCCAAATAATCACTTAAGTGAATTAAGGACTAAAACCATAATTCTCCATACTTATCCTATGACTCATCTTAACCCATTCTATATGATAACACTTCATCCGGATGACTCATTCCTTCTCACCTCTATCACCATTTCTCTACTATTCACTCTCTTCTTCTTCTTCACTGACTTCTTGCCAAAGACAGCCATAGAACTTCCATCTTCATAGGCCAAGCTTCACATCTTCTTCTTCAAACTCCAAGGAACCCATCTATCTAATTTTCAAGAACTTCCAACCACAATTCCTTGAAAGGTAGGCTTCCAAAGCTTTTAACCATAGTGAATTTTCTTCTTTTTAGTTAGAAATGGATTAGGAATACTCACTACCACCCATTTCATTCATTTTGTAGTGTGATTTTGGGATTGAGAAGCTTTTACACCCTTTGAGCTCAAAAAGAGAGATTTCCTTAATTCTCTTGAATTTTGGTTTAGCTCATCACTAAGGCAAGTTAATATATATATTTATGCTTGGATATACTGTTTCTTCCTTGAATTGATGATTGATTATGTCTAGATAACCCAATGCTCTAATCTTGATAATTTGAATTGAAAACATGATAAATTGGGTTAATTGTCTAATGAATTGGATTAGAAATGAAATGGATAGATTGAGAGGTTTAGAGGACTTGAAAGGATGTGATTTTATCCTTGAATGGCTGTGAAACAGGTTCAGGGATTTTGGGAAACTGAAAGGGACCAAATACACATCAGTTACAGAACTGATGTTCTGTAACTGTGTGTGCTCGGTCGACCGGCCCAGGGCTTCGGTCGACCGAAGACACAGGGTCAGGTGCGGACAGTACCTGACCATTTTACTGTTCATCATTTCTGCATATTAATGCAGGTCGACCCGGGCTGTACTAGGTCGACCGGGACAACTGTAGAGGACCTTTTGAGGGACTCTTTTGACCTCTTTTTCTATTGGACTTGTATGAAACATTGGCTACCTTTATGGACTCATTTGACTTGATATGAGGAGTGTTTTGGAGCATGCATTTCTCATTGTTATTCCTATTTTCTCGGTGTTCAACTTATATCAATCTTGAACGGTACGGGACAACGGGATACCTCTTTTATATCTATGCACGAAGATTGTTTGTTCAGGTATCGCGAACCTTATTCCTTTCGTTGACTGAGTATAGTTGTACGAGACTATGGTAATAACTATTGACCTAAGATTGGATTGTTTATTGCTCTCGACTCTACATAGTACAATTGGGTACTTTCTACATGAAATGTTCATGTTCTATAGATTGCTTTACTTATTTTGGTTTGGGATCAAATGATGAACTTAGATGATGACCTAGGATCCCCTTGATGTCTTGTTTATCTTGTATATGATTGATGGAAGTGTTGAGATTAGGCGGCTTTAATCGTAAGAGCTTGATGAGGACTACTATGGTATTGATACTTGAATAAGCTTGCTTGATAGTCTTGATCTGATTGATGGAAAGTAGTCTCTCAATTGTTTATGAATCTTGTTCACGCAAGAAAGCCTAGTCTCCTCACTCCTACTTGTCTAGGACTCTTGTGTCAGGCATCACTCAGTTGTCAACGCCCAACACATGGTGGGGCACCACATGTGTGAGGACCTTGGTATGAAAGTCTGCGCAGTACTACTTTTTATATTTTGATGGATTGTACACCATCGGATACATCTTGCATTATTGATCTTGTTTGGCCTTTAGTATCCATCTTGCTTGCTTACTTGTTTGCCGGGTTTTCATCCCGTGCCACTCTACCACAACTCTCATGTTGAGTATGGAGGGTCCTTGTTGAAACTATCCGTGGTGTATTAGCTTGTGTGATTTGCCTATTTGCTAGATTGTTTATGACTCGTATACTATGTATTTCTTATGTCTGAAATGCATATGTTTCTTTTGATCTTGTCTCTTGTCTACTCTGATTCGATATGTATATCTTGTTGTCATTTGTATATATATTGCTTGCCAACCATCGTGTTGACGATGTTATTCTTGGTGCATAGGTACCGAACCCTTCTATATCGAGGAGGAGACGACGGAAGAAGTACAGGCGGATCAGTCTGATGACTTCTTAGATTTTAGTACGGACGGCATTGTATAGCCGTACTGACCCCGTACTCGAGAGCCTTCATGCTTATCTTGATAGATTCATCTTTTGTACTTTTGTTTATCTTTTGATTAGGCCTTAGTGTTGATGTGGCCTAATGTTGTAAATAATACTTTTGAGTTAAAGTGTTTAAACTCTGAACTTTAATGATGATATATAGTATGGTTCCAAACTATGCATCTTTAAGATACCATTTGTAATTATTAAGCTTCCGCTATTGATTGTTTGTATTTGAGGAAATGTTTATACCTCACAGCGGTCTTCGATCCAATTGGGACACGATTGGGGCTAAGTTATATTTGACTTATGTTGTAAAAAGTTTTAATTAGCCCTAATCTCACGTATAACCCTGGTTTAAATATTGGGGACGTGACAACCCTTATGGTATTTTGTCATGTAGAGTAGGATAAAACATGTTCTACTCTCCTGGACATGACCGTCCCCCTGCATAAGATGGTCACTATTGAGGCAAACCTGGGTCTGGATAGTGTTTTTTTTTATTTTAATGGTGGGTCTGGATAGTGTTTACGGGATAATTTGAGACTCATCAGGTGCACTAGTAGATGCTTTTTCAGGGCCTTCGGGTATTTGTCTGGCAAAAAAGTCAGCAGTATTTGCAGGTCTTATTGGTTGCAAGAAGTGTCGGTTTCCCTAACAGTGATCATCAAGGGCAATGCTCATGAGGTCATATATTGGTTTGCAACTAAGGTCATATATTGGTTTGCAACTAAGGTCATATATTGGTTTGCAACTAATTCAAATACTCTATGGCTCCTTGCAAGCTAAGTAGGAAAAAATCAAGAGAGTTTTGACTTCATAGCTCCTTTCATAGCATTTATCTTCATATTATGATGGGATAAGGTTCTAACAATTATGATTTTATTTTTGCAAGAGGGATATTCTTATGTTTATGCCCAAGCCAATGAGATGTTCCAAAAATTCTATTGATTCTGGAAACACCTTGCCTCTACTGTAATAACTTGTATTTTTCTTTCCTTTGTTTTTCTTACAATAAAATATTATCACCATTAATAGATATGTATACACATAGAAATAGAGATAGAAAGACTGATAAGAGGGCAGGCCACTTACCATGCTTAACCCTACAGACTTAATATAAGCCACTAAAATACGAGCATACATATATTAAAAAAAAAGGAATTTTGGGTCCCTCACCACGGACAACCAACACTTATGTGTTTAAATACAATTACCAACATTAGATAGGTCCCAGAATGATTACCAGAACGAAGAGGGCACCATTTCTAATTTCAGATAGATCCCTTGTTTATTACCAACATTAGGTGGGTCCCACATTAGATGAGTTCCACAATGATTTTTGAAATAGTGAAACTAGATGCCCCCATCCCCATGATTATTATTGGATGGGTTTGACGTTCAAACATTCTAAGAATGAGGCAAGGAGTTCCAATTACTGAAACTCGAGGCGTAAGCCTCATGAGCACTCCATTTGTAATAAATAAAAATATTATGTAAAGCATATGACATATTAACATCATTGGAAAGTAATGCATCCGGATGTTCTAAACCTTTTAATGAGTTACAAAATAACAATTGTGTCAACAATTTAAAATTTTGTTGAAAAAAAAAAGAGCTTTTAAAATTTTAACTTATACACTGCACCTCCCCTTTCAACAAAAAATTAGATGTGTTAATGGAGTGAACACCCCTTGATATGGAGCATAACTGAAGTGCCTGCTTAATTTTGAGCGCATGCTCCAAATATTCTTTATGAAGTGAGGTAAGTCCAAAATGCAAGCCATGCTTCAGAATGAAATCCTATGGCGTTTTTGGGATGCCTGACCCCAAGGTGAGCCTTAAGTCGTAAGCCCCAACTAATTCTACAAGTGCTGGATGGCTTACACTGAGGTTACTTGAGCTAACTTTCAAAGTTAGATGGGCTTTCTGAGGACTACAATCATGAGATGGTTGCTTGATTAGCAACATAATGCAGGACTGTGCAAAGCTAACCTAGATGATGATTGTGAGATTATAAATTAATTAAAAATTCACAATTAAATTGTAAAACAAATTTGGATCACATCAATTATGTTAAATTTCAATTATAGGAAGTAGTAATTATCCTAGGCCTTGTCACAATCCCACAATGTGAACCTCTCAAATCTGAGTTGAGAGTCTCAATGGAAGAAACACTAGTTTAGGATCAACCAACAGCAACAGATTTGCAGTCCCTTTCAATGAATTTACAAACGCTAGGCTCAAAAGGGATTTACAACAATATTGAGATGGATAGAAATTGAGAAATAAGGGTTCAGATTTGTAAATAACAATTCCTGCAGGTTAATATTGTTAACAACAGCTGGCCCACAAGGTCCATGTACAACAGCTGTACATGGGCCTTGTGGGCCAGCTGTTGTTAACAAATATGTCTGAATAACAGAATAATCAATAACAAACTCAAATTATGAAATATGGTCTAGAACTCAAAGGGTTTGGTTGGGTGGTCCAAAAACCCTAGTAATAGGGTTGGCCACGCTTGGATGGGTTTAGGGTAAGGTGCGGCTGGGCTTGGATGGGTTAGGGTAGGGTTCAGCTAGTTGGGCTTGATGGATTGGGGAGTTCAGCTAATGTGGGGAGATGGGAAGATGGGTCAGCTGGTATGGATTGATGTTTGGAGAGGTGCGGCCACAAGTGGATAGGTTTATGGTGGGGTGGCAATGTGGGGTTTGGGTTTTGGGATTAGGGCTTGATGTTTAAGGTTTGAACGACCAATGGATTTAGCATTTTGGCTGGTTTGATGGTGGAGATGGAGAAAAGTTTTTTTTTTTTTTAGAACGGTAAAATTTATTAATCAGAGGGGAGAACCCAAAAAAAGAAAAAAAAGAAAAAAACAAAACCAAACAATCTATACATCAAAAGATAAAAAAGAATGAAACACTCCTTCCTTGGCAACCTTATCCGCCGAAACATTAGCCTCACGTAACATATGATGAAAAACAACACCCAAGTGACTCGAGATATCCTTCACCTCCTCCACCAAATCAGCCAACCTCTAAGGATGAGAACAATTTCCTAAGCTCCACTAAATGACTGAAAACGAATCTCCTTCAATAATAGCACTAAATCTTTCCAAAGAAACTCCTTACAACAATGCCATTCCAGTCTCTACTAACACCTCCAATTCCACCTCAAGAAAACAAAAAGGAGTCGAAGCAGAAGGTTACCTGGAAGTCGCTAGGCTTCACAGTTCACACCTAGTGGCATCACACCATTCCCATCACACGAGAGAGCAAAAGCACCCAAGAAATTCTTTTCGTTGATCATTAACTCAAAAGAGGCATTACATATCCTTGTATAAGCAAAGCAAAAATCCTAAAACTAATCTCAGCGCTCTAAACATATCAACAGTCAAGATTAAAACATCACAAAATAAAATAAATTAGCCTACTGCATAAACCATGAAATAATAAGTCCAGATAATAAAATAAAGCAAATAACATAATGGGCTGGGCCATATGGCCTATGTGGTCGTACGACCGTATTGTAACATGGATGGGGCTCAAATTGGTCCCCTCTTGATCTTCTTTGCCTCTACCTTTGTGATGGTCTCTCGATTAGTTTTGCCTCGTTAATACGCTAAAGCATAGCAGCTCGAGAACTCACGAACTAAAGATGCTACGTGACGCTTCATATGCGGCCCAGCCCATTGTGACTAGGGAAGGCTCCTTTTTTGTTTGCTTGATGAGTCAAGTGCCCATTCGACCTTTATCTTCATCGTAGAAAGAAGAACTGGCCTCGCTATGGATATGGGTTGCGCTGATCGGCGGTTCATCACATCTGGAACGACCGATCCATGAAAAACGAGCTTGACACATCCTCTTGTGGAGTCTTCCTAATTTTTCCATATGGGGTCTTCAACTTGTTCATATGGTAGATCGGACTAGATTCAACTGCTAATCTTTGTCAGAGTCAAGATCCAACGGTGGATCTTAAGGATCATCGCAATCTATCACCAGGCAATTGTCATTCAACCTCAAAAAAGCATATGCATGAGTCTTCTTCTTCCTCCTCCGGTAGACTGTGTGTGGAGGAGCCCTGATGTCCTCATCGCAACATTTGATGTGTCCGCCAAGGTAATCAACGTTAGGTTGTAGTGTTGTACCATATTTCCAACTTCAAGACAGTTGCATTGTGATTAGAAAAGTTAGATGGGTTCCAAACCCAACATGGACTATTATTATCAACCCATGATTACCAACATGGGTTTTAAAGTAACTACAAAATATTATTAGTCATACGTTTTAAATATTCAATATACCAGTTTGGATACGCCACCATATTGGGCTTCTTTAAGTCTTTATCTATGATCAGGCCCGGCCCTGAGGCAGGGCAGTAAGTGCGCCTGCCCCGGGCCCCCCGGGCCCCCATTTTTCAGGGGGCCCAAAAACATTTCCTCTCCTCAAGAAGAAAATGTTTCCACTCCTCCAAATCCACCGACCTCCTTCTCAAACCCCTTAACCTTTCATCAATCGAACTCCTTTGAACCCCATCTCAACCAAATAGCAAGCCAAAAAAAAAAAAAAAAAAAACAAGAAGAAGAAGAAGAAGAAGAAGCAGCAGAGAACTGGACCGCCATAACCGGTTAGGCCCAAATCACCGCCATCACCAGAACCGGCTGGCCCATCATCTTCGTGCTAGCATCTAGCAGTCAAGCACCATTAGTCCATCACCACTTCGGACGAAGCACCCAGGCTACCCAGTAGTCAAATCCCTCAACCATTCATCAATCGAACTCCTTTGAACCCCATCTCAACCAAACAACAAGCCCAAAAAAAAAAAAGAAGAAGAAGCACCCAGCAGGCCAGCACCACTGGTTGATTGCTACAATAGCAATTAAGCACCATCAGTCCATCACCACTTCGGACGAAGCACCCAGGCTACCCAGTAGTCAAACTGTCAAACCCATCAACCCTTCATCAATCGAATTCCTTTGAACCCCAATACCCCATCTCAACCAAACAGCAAGCCCAAAAATAAAAAAATAAAAACAAGAAGAAGAAAAAGCACCCAGCAGGCCAGCACCACGGGTTGATTGCTACTGCTGCTCCACGCCTCCACCGTCCACCCACCCGCCACGCCACATCTCTTTGTTCTGTACACTTCCCAGTCTTCTTAGTTCAGATAGAGTTCAGGTCGGGTTGGACCTGATCCAATGATCCATTCCGCTGACAAGCCATTTCCTTTGGTAACAAGTCAATACAGGTCAGGTGGACCCATTCACTCGCCTGAGTTTGAGTTATGCCCAAATCCAAAACAACAGTCAACAGCAACTTACAAAAAAAGCCACTTGCATCAAATTTATAGACATCAACACATGAACCCATAGCTTATAGATCTTCTTCAATCTTCATAACATCCATATCATCGTTGTCTTGGTAGATTGGGGAGATTCCAAAATCCAAAGTGTGGCTTTTTTCAGTGCAAAATTGGTCGTTGTAGAAATCAATTGAAGGCAATTTTTTCATGATTAGAAAATCTTGAATTTGAAAGCATAATTGAGGGTTTTGCTTCTCAAAATGCAAGAAGAGAATCATTTCAATAATACTTTTTTAATTGTGATTTTGTTTTTCAACTTATCTTCTAGATGGTGATGCTGGTATGAGAAATTATTTGGCCGACGATCTGGTACTCTTACCGAGATGTTGGTATGAGAGATTCATTTATTTATGTATTAAATGTATTTTATTTATGTATTAAATGTATTTATCATATGATATTATTTGGTTTTTAATGAAATTATTATTTTTGGGCTAAATTTATGAAAACATGTTATATATATGTGTATATATTAAAAAATTATAAAAATGAATAAAGGGCCCATTTTAGTGATTCGCACCGGGCCTTTGAAAAGTCAGGGCCGGCCCTGTCTATGATACCTCATATTCATGAGCACATGTTGAAGTTATTAAATGTTGACTAGCAAAGCAGGTTCTTTATTTTGAAGTCTTATATGACAAGGAATAAGAAAGTCATTTATGCAAGGATCAGGATGAGTAATAAGAATATTGGAGACAACAGCATTTCACAACAAAATAGAATGGAATTTAGTATTTCAACTTCAAATATAACAGAAGAAGCTCATTTTTGCTAGAACTAAACACATTCATGCAACATAAGCTCACAATGAACAAAATCATATCATAATAGATATATTCTAAGGTATACAAGGACATTGAAACTAAGAACATTCAAGAAAAGCAAAGCACTGGACTTCATATAGAAGTACCTTGCATAGAAGTCATTAATAAGCTCTCTTACTTCGGGAACTAATTCCAAGAAGTTCCGAAAGTTGATATTGTCTATTACCTTGTTCTGTTAAACAAAACCAAATAATCAGGTAATGATTTATCAGCTGCAAGCTGAAAGTAAGAGAAGACAGTTTTTTAGATTTAAACAAAGAGGCAGATATATGCCTTCAGTTCTGTCCGGTCAAAACATGCAAGGGCACAAAGTCCACCATAAGTAGCAACATCTTGTGGTGCTATCACCTCAGAATAATTGTTTCCCAGTTCTGGCCCTGTTTCTAAAAACTGCAAAACACCAAGGGAATTAAATTAAAAATATATATACCTTCATATAACAGAAGTCAATATAAATTGTGCAAATAACTGCCCCCTGTTAAATTGAAATCAAGTAATTCTGCTAAGCTCTTGCCTAATCAAGTAAGATAGTTCATAATTCCAGTTATTTTAAGAATTTAACTAGGTTGTGCAACCACCTCGTGAGAGCAATACTTCTTGTTGAAACTGTCACTGCAGTGGGGTTAATGAAGAACCCAAATCCATTTGGATTCAAAATTCTATCAAATTACACATTTTAGAAATGATTTTGTACACAATGAAACGCCAGCAGAGTTTTTGCCAAGACTTCTACCAGCAGTACATTAATTTTATTTTTTTTTTTCTAGAGTTTGGAAGTCCTTCTCAGGTTCTCAATCTATTTTTCCCCAAAATAGCCTCAATCTATGACAGAATAAAATTTCAAAAAATCAATATCCTTAATTTTCAATGGTATTGGGTAACACAACTTTAAATCACAGTTCCAGAAAACATTAGGTCGCTGCTGAAAAACGTTAGTATGAAAAAAATGGAGTCGTGGTATTCAACACCAAAAGCAAAACCAAGGAATCAAACAAAAAATATTCCGCACATGTTCTCACTCAATTGCACATGAACCAATTGAAGAAGGGGTGTAGCATAAGAAAAGATAAAATAAAGTAAAATTGGAGGAGAGACTGCAGCACTTTCATTCATTCATGGAAAACTACATTTGAAATACATAACAAGAACCAATTTTCCAGAAATAACTACCTTAAGTTGGTAAGTACAACTTACAACATACGAGTGGCGCAGAAAGTGGAATGTGAAAGTCCCTACACAACTAACATATAAGGAGATACTTTATAAATAAAATATTAATATAATTTTACTACTTAGCCTCATATGTGGCAACACAGTAGCTGTACATATGCAGGGTGCACTAATTTTTGACAGTTAGCAATTAACCAGAAGAAAAGGAATTATTTTTCTGAAAACCCAAAGTCATGCAATGGCTTCAAATCTCATGGAAAGCCTTGGTCTGATGGACTTCATGCTGTTTTAGCCTTTCAGGGCGCTGACATAAAAACAAACTTACAAGATCCTAAAGCACAAATGCAGAATGGAATTTTTATAGTATGTTTTTCATCGATGAGATTATTAGTAATATTAGGATGTCAATTTCATCCAGAAATAAGACTGATCCTGGATGAAACCGCTCCATTATGACTATGATTTAAAACCATGTCAAGGAGAAAGAAATTAGAATGGTTTCCATTAAGAAATAATTGTTCCACTTGTTTATTATGGTAAAACCAGTGTTGTTGTTGTTGTTGTTATTAGACTTTTTTTTGTAGGAATTATTATTTGACTTGTTAACATCATTGCAAGTTTCAAACAAGTATTACCTTGAGTTAAATCATAAAGATAAAAGTGCAAGAAAAAATAATGACAAACTCAACCCCAGTGGAAAAGTTTCTTCACATTGACCCAAATATGGCATGGATATGGCAGAGATGCTGTGGATGTGGCAAGGACATGGAATTTTTTTTTTTTTTTTTGAATGGTAGCAAGGACACGGATTTTACACATAAAACGTTTAGTAATGGATATGGTACGACATGATACATTGCCTATTCTGAAGTATCCATCATAGATTTTAATGCCTTAACAACAATTGTTAACAATTACACAAACACCAACATAACCACACCACATCATACCAGAATTATCAGCACGATTAGCACATCTCACTTACTCCAAAATCTGTTCCTTAAATGGAGCTCATAGGTCATAACCATAGGAAAACCACAAGGGATGGGCAACAAACCTTACGAGCAGCAAGTTTATACTTCTTAGCGTCTAAGTGAGCCAACCCTGCAGCACACTTTAGTTTTGCAACAGTGACTGGGTCCAACACTTCAGGTGTTTGTTCTGCTTTATTAACATAGTTTGTCACATGCACGAACTGGCCCATCTCAATGCTGACCAAAATCACGTTCAAACACATCTGGACAATGTGCTTCGACGTGGTGCAATAATCACGAGTACGAACATAACTCTTAAAGGCTTCTGCAAGTAAGCCATGAGCATAATAAAAATCGCCAAAATCATTGTATCCCATTCGAATGCTTTCCTTGATCAAATTTGTCTGCATGCAAAAAGATAGGGACAAAGATTTAGACAAAATGGGCAATGATAATAAAAGGTAAAGTTACATAAGTTGATATTCTTGAAATGATCAAGATAGTTACAAGCTATCAACTGTGAAAACTAGAGTAGACACTACAATGCACAAAGAAAATGCCCTAAGACTAAGAGCAATAGTTACAGAAGTAAACAAAAGAGGGAACAAGCAACACATCCCCAAACGCATCATTCAAGCAGCAGAATACAGACAAGAGTGAATAAAAGGTGATGAGAGACATGAGAGTCAACCCCGGACTTAGAATAAGAGATGCCTGGACTTAGGCGACAAATCCCATTCTGCTACGCTCCACGCATCCATTGCATTAGCATAAATTGAACACGGGCATTACTGTCAATCCCTAAATCGCATTTCATATCATAGTAGTATACCAATAAAAATTGCATATCACATCATCATGAGTTTTGATGGTTTAATAGCCATCTTTGGTAGGTTTCCAGCAATCATTAACCATCCCTAATAGTAAGTTTCCTTGATTTCTTCAACTGCATTCCTACTATAATCATGGGTTGGATTGAGGACACTCCTCAATTACAGACGAAAGCTTATAAGAATGAAGAATCAATAACAATATCCACTTTCTAGTTTCTTGATGATTTCTCCCCTTAGTGAGAACATCTTGTGGGTGGTGTTTGAGCAACATCTAGTCTAAAGGCAAAACGCATTCCATCAATCAAAACGACCCTAATTCTTCAATTCACACAAAACCCAATGAAATATAAAAGCTGGCAATTAATCGAACATCTCAGTGAGAACATCTTGCGGTTGTTTGAGCATCTAGTCTAGGAGATAGAGATTGAGAGGGAGGGAGGATGAAATCAATCAAAACGACCCCAACTCTTCAATTCAAACAAAACCCATTAAAAATACCATAGCAGTGAATTAATCGAACACCTGGCGGGCATACCATACCACATACCTTATAATTATTGAGTTCAGTCTCGAGCTTCTCCCTCCTCAGGTCGGCCCGGTGGTCGACGCCGTAGACCCAGGCCTGGTTGAGAGAATAAGCTGGGCCAAGGCGGCCGTCGATCTTTGCAGCGACTTCTCGGCAGAGCTGCGTGTCCTCGCCCTTCTTGGTCTCGTCGAAGGCCATACGAAGGGCTTCTAGCAACATGGTCTGGTTGTTGCATCTTTCGGCGATGAATAGGAGGCGAGTGATCTTGGTGCGGCCGCTGTAGAGGCTCGCGTAGGCCTCGACGTCCATCTGGTCGCTGCTTGTAATGGGTTTGATGCGTTTTTCGTTGATTTCGTCTTCTTCTACGGTGCCGTTGGCGTCGATCATTGGCACTGGGGAGTCATCTTCGCCTTCCATGGCTACTGCTGCTGCGTTCTCTCGCTGTGGGGGAAGAAAGAGAAAAAAAGGAGGCCCTGCGGACGGCTACTTGAATGAGTTTCTCCGGGTCTATTTAGGGGTCTAATTTGGGCTGATTGGGTCGGGTATTGCGTCCATAAATAATTGTTAATTTAGTTTTTTTTACCTATTTCCTGATCCGGAATTTCGTTCTAACATTTGAGAATTATATTTCAAATAAATCAATAAAATTAAATATACATATATGCTAGAAAAATATAAAAAAATAAAATATAATCAATGCATTTAATTTATTATAATATAAAAAATATCATAAGATGCAAATGTAAGCACATTTCTTACTTATAATAAGGTTTAAATACAATTTTAAAAACAATAAAGGTTAATAGCTTTTAAGATTTAAGTTTGGATAAATTGTCCACAACATTTTGACCAATTTGGAGATTTCGATTAATTTTAGCTGAAATTCATGTTTTCGACTGAATTTTACTGAACAAATCGAGAAGTTAAAACATGAATTTCATCTTAATTATTTTAATCGAAGCGAAATGAAATTGATAATTATGTAATGAATACATCCGAAAGGAAAAAAGGATGATATGTTTTAGTGAGTTTGGACCCGAACCAAATAAAACTAAATTTCTGGCTTTGATTTGTTTTTCAAAAGGTATAATATAAGGATTTTTTTGGTAAATTAGCGAGAGATCCCTGAATATTGTGTTATAAAGTCTCTAGTACACAGTATTATCATTTAATGCCCAGAGTTCCTTGCGCATGGGATTAATACAGGCGGAGGTCCCTTGGCATGCCACATTTTCATGACTAATTTGCCCTTTCAACTGTTTAGGCATAAATTTAAAATTTTAAAATTTTAAATCTTTCATTCCCCTCAATTTTAGGGTAAAGTTCTCTCTCATTCTCTATTTGCAGAAGATCGAAGTGCAGGAGGTTCTTGGTTTCTCATTTTCGTCGGACTGAATCCGTGCCTGTCATTGCAGCCGTAGGGTGTTGCTCCATCATCGGCAAAGAGAAAGACAGTAAACTGTCTCTCTTGGTTACTGTTGCATAATCAGAATATAGGAGGTCTAGGGCTCTGCTGCAGCGTACGGTTTTCGACAAGGAAGGCGTAGATTTGAGTTTGCGGAGAAGACGACTGGAAGTTGCAGAGAAAAATCGGAGTCGGGGCAAAGGCAGTGAAGATCTAAGAAAATTTCTGGTTTCATTCACCGTTGCCGGAGAAAGAGGGCAGTCTCTGCCCGGAGATTGGCGCTTATATGAGTTATCATGAAATTTATCTGAGTTTTTGCGAAATTTATCCGAGTTTTGTCAAATTTATCTGAGTTTTTTTTAAACTTCTAAGGCGAGCGTGTTAGCAGCCTTCTCTGGTGGGATGATTGCAACTCTGAGTGGCTGGAGCTGCAACTTCTCTTCTTCCTTCAATCGATCCGATCTGGCGTGGTTCCTTTTTGATCACCGAGATTTGTTCGGATTCTCTAATTCGAGTTTCTTCTGCAACTTCAGAGAATTCTTTTCAAATTTTGAATTTTTGAATTTCAAATATTCCAAAAGGATTTGAATTTAAAATTTTGAAATTCTGAAATCTATTTGTGTTTTTGAATTTTATTAAATGGTAGTTGACCATTATTAATGGTATATCTACTAATCATGGATATGATTTATCTTTAAACAAATAAGAACTTTTAAAGAAATAGTAACTTGGACATTTTAGGTCTTCAAATTTGAAAAAAGGACCTACCAACGCTATGAAGAAAGAATGTGGATCTAAGCCAAGAAAGTAAGATGTTTAGGGACCTGTCACCAAATGCTTCATTTTTTTTCTCCTATTCCTTGTGGGTCCCACCAAAAATTCCATAGCACAACACAATGTGTCCCAATAGCTGCATATTAGGGTGATCATCTACGGTCAGAAACTTTACAGCCATTCCTTACAATCCTATGCAATAATAGATCGTTGATTTACTGGGACCCACACTAGATACACCAATACCGAAAAGAAGGTAAGACACCCTCTGCCTCCTTTTGCTTCCGAGTTGACAACTCACAAGTCTTCCTCTTCCCAACTCAGACACGGCAGATCAGGAGGTAAGTTTCATAGACTCATCTAACAAAACCCTAGTCTTCGTGCTATTTTCTAATTGAAATTCGAATGCGTTGGTACTTGAAAATCGATGCCCATTATCTGAATATGCTCTAATTCATCCGAAACTCCCCAGTTTAGCATTTGACTCTCTTTCTTTCTTGGGCATGGTGCCTCTATTTAATCCATATGCAGTTGTTGCTTTTGTTATTGGTTTTTCCTTTAGCCTTTTGGGTTTAACTTCAGTATAAAATGCATCTTATCAAGTGTCACGGCTCCGAACCCAATTAGAGAATAAATCAGATCCAGGGTGTGAAATTTAGGGCTAATTAAAAAAATTTTGCCCTTAATGCCCAAGGATCGAAGTTCGCTGTGAGGATTGTGTAGTTGAGCCTCATTAACAAATTAATCATGGGACTTGTCCGGTAAACCCAACATTAAACCTGTAAAAATATCAAAGCAAATATGGATTCCATCCCATTAAATATTCAAGTTCCAAAAGATAAAACATATAAAGTTTATAACATTAGGACCATCCCAAACCTAGGTCCTGACACAAAAGACATACAGTAGTACGATAGACAAGTCCACAAGATCTAAAAACCCAAAAGACGAAAAGAGGTGGCACGATGAAAGATATCCACGTGTAACGTGCTCTAGTGTCGGGAGCGATGACGCTAAGCTACGTCATCGGCACCCCCACTCTCGTACCTCGTCCTCCTTTTTCGGTTGAGGATCCTCTGGGATTGCCTCGGCATCCGGGTCGGGGTAATAGTAGTAGGTGTCCTCTGCACACTATGGAATAAAGGATCAACAACATGTTGGTAAGGAGATAAGCAATATACATTATTTATAACATGTTCCAAATGAGAATAAAGACAAGTAAATGATTATAAGATAGCAAGGTACAAGCTAGGCATAAAAGCATGAGTAAGATGAGAATCAAGTAACAATGTAAATCCTGGCAAGATAAACAAGAATAACCATCCATGAAATGCAATGTCAAGCAAGAGGAGACTCCGTTGATGTCCTAGCCATCTCACGGGGGTATAAGTGACGTCCCAGCCGACTACGAATACCCAAAGTCCGACTCTATGGGGATCCTAGCTCCTGGTCCTAGGAATAGTAGCACGGTTCTAGCTTGCTCCCAGCTATTCGCGTCATAAACGCCGTCCAAAGCCAACTGCCCACCCTAGTTTCAGGTATCCGGCTCACTTTATAATCATCAGTCCACAGCTGGTCATGAATGCAAGATGATGATGGTTTGTACACGACCCAAGTTCCAAGACAAATACACGTGGATAGATTTCCAAGTAAAAGGTAACAAGCCGAGGGCCGCTCCAAGTCAAGACAAGATACAAGTCAAGTTCCAAGTTCCATGAGTAGTCCTATTTTCAAGTCTGTCCACAAGTACCTAAGGATACACTCGAAGTCCGGTCAAATCCTATTTCTTCAAGTTAAGTTACAAGTTGTACAAGTATACAAGATTAGAGTGTATAAGGTACGACAAGCTATGGATACATGATTCAAGAGTCAAGGGTGAAGAACAAGCCAATCCTACGTCAACAGTTGTCCACCATGTATCAAACGTATCCCCAACGGAGTACATATGGAGAATGAGACAATTGTGTCCTAGTTTGGCGGGCCCATGGTGTACAGAACTTGTTGGGCACCAATTAACTCAATTCCACACACATTCGGCCAAGTTATGTTAATATATGAAAATTTTCGGACAACCGACGAAGCACACCAAGCCAAACGTGCTCTGTTTTTATTTTTCCCAATTGGTCATGCAAGGGTAGGGTCAATAGTTTCCTACCTAGGGTCCAAATTAGGTTTAGAATCCCTTTCCAAAAGAGATAAGGGCTTGGTTCATTGGTCCAATACCTACTTCCTTTTTCAATCTCTGATGATCAAGATAGATGTACCATTGGATTCTACGTCTCGAGGGCTTTCCTACAATATATAGAACTCCAAATTCCAACGAACAGATCAAAAGTTATGGCTTTCGGAAGATGGCCAATTTAATTCCCTCAGTAGGTTCCTGGCGTCCAGATGCTAGAAACCTGGCGTCCGGACACTAGAAAGTAGTGTGGGCCCCCTGAGCTTCTGCCTTCTAGCATCCAGATGCCTGAACCCCAGCGTTCGGATGCTCGGAGGCAGAAACCTCCCGGGATTCTCCCGTTTTGCTGGATTTCTGATCCTATTCCTTCCAAACCATTTCCCACCAATTTCAAGCCATTTCAAAGGTTGTGACCTGCACAAAACTGAGCCACCATGCTCTCCTCCAAACCACAATCCATTCATTTTCCAACCCATCCATTTCAAGTCCATTAACCAAATTACCTAATTAATATGTGAAATCTAATATAAACATAAACAAGCTTGTAATTTAAGATTTTCTAGACAATTGCATCATCAAGAATGAAAGTAAACACAAGCATGGACAACACATATAGCTAATCTACTTACATTCACCAAAGAGAGTGAAAGAGATGGAAATTGAGGAGGAGAGCTCTCCACTCACACCCTAGCCAAACCACTTCCAAAAACCCTTCTCCTACACCCAAACAACACCAAGGAAGAAGAAGAGGACGAATCCATGAACATTCAACATGGTTACAGCAGCAAGGAAGGAAATTTGAGAAGAAAAAGTTGAGGGAAACTTACAATTTTTGGATCAAGATGTAGAGGAAGAAGAGAGGAAGACAATGGTGAAGTTTGTTTCACTTGAAAGGGGTCCTAAGCTCCACATGCAAGAAGAGAGAGAGGGAGAGTGAAGGAGGAAGAAGAGAGAGAGCTACATCGGTTGTTGAGTTAAAAGGGAGGAAGAAACGAATGATAAATTGCTGGAATGACTTCGAGTTGATTTAAAAATGAAGATGAACGAGGAAAAGTCCAAAATGTCCCTTTTTAGTGAAATGGGAGAAATGTGATTAATTGAGGGACTTCGGGGTGTCGAATCATGACGAGTCAACAACGAAAAATGACGAGTGCGACGAGATCTCACTACAAGAAATCTAGGCTGTTGTGACGAAATTTGATGACGAAATTTTTTTTTGTCTTAAAAGAACACCCAAAGAGGACGAAATATAAATTTTGTCGTTTGTTTTAATTTTTTTCAAAAGTATAGGAGACGAAAAAAAATCTTCGTTTGCAAAAATAAGGCGCCAACTTCATTTGCGTTGGCGCCAATTATTTTAGCTCATTGGAGACGAATATTTTTGTCACAAAATAAAAAATTTTTTTTGCGACAAACGTAATTCGTCACCAATAAGGATAAGTTATGGAAGACGAACATATTTCGTCACCAAAATAAGGCGCCAACTTCATTTGCGTTGGCGCGAATTATTTTAGCTCGTTGGAGACGAATATTTTTGTCACAAAATATAATTTTTTTTTGCGACGAACGTAATTCGTCACTAATAAGGATAAGTTATGGAAGACGAAAATATTTCATCACCAAAATAAGGCACCAATTTCATTTGCGGTGGCGCGATTTATTTAGCTCATTGGAGACGAACATTTTTGTCACAAAATATAATTGGTTTTGCGACGAACGTAATTCGTCACCGAGAAGGATAATTTATGGAAGACAAAAATATTTCATCACCAATAAACACTCCATAATGCCATTTCATCTTTCTGTTAAATGGGCGACAAATATATTTTTGTCTCGGAAAAATAAGTTGTGGGGCAAATTATTTTAGCTCATTGGAGACGAACATTTTCGTCACAAAATATAAATTTTTTTTTGCAACGAACGTAATTCGTCACTAATAAAGATAAGTTATGGAAGACGAAAATATTTCGTCACCAAAATAAGGCGCCAATTTCATTTGTGGTGGTGCAAATTATTTTAGCTCATTGGAGACGAATATTTTTGTCAAAAATACAATTTATTTTTGCGACGAATGTAATTCATCACCAATAAGGATAAGTTATGGAAGACGAAAATATTTCGTTACCAATAAACACCCCATTATGCCATTTCATCTTCCTGTTAAATGGGCGACAAATATATTTTTGTCTCGGAAGAATAAGTTGTCGGGTGAATTATTTTAGCTCATTGGAGATGAACATTTTTGTCACAAAATAAAATTTATTTTTGCGACGAACGTAATTCATCACCAATAAGGATAAGTCATGGAAGACGAAAATATTTCGTCACCAATAAACACTCCATCATGTCATTTCATCTATCTGTTAAATGGGCGACAAATATATTTTTGTCTCGGAAGAATAAGTTGTGGGAGATGAAAATATTTCATCACTAATAAATTCTACTTTCGTAATGCTGATTGTGATTGATTGCGCGACGAATATATTTTTTTATTTTTATTTCTTTTAATTGAATAACAGCCTAAGTGCCCTTCATCATCATAATTAAATACAGAAAACAATGTTCAAGCTCACCTCGTGGGGCCCATTACAATTACCCATATCTATAGTGGATGACTAGATAGGAGCTACACAATATCGACAACATGTGGCCGAATTGTTATAATAATTTGATGATCATAGCTATTAAATTTAGAGCAATGAAAATATTAGTTATTTCACCTTTAACTTACATTGTTGATATAATAAATAAAGAAAAAGATGAAAAGAAACACTAACAATATATTTATGAAGCAAGAAATCATAAAAATATGTGAAAAGTCTAAACATAACAATTCAGTCTTAAAAGAATAGCAAAAGGCAACCTTTTTTAAAATCTTAAAAATGAAGCTAACATATTTTAATACTTTATGAAGCAAGAAATCATAAAAAAGTATGTAAAAAGGCTAAAGATATATAATAAAAGTTAGTAAGTCTCTTTTTGGGGATAAAAACCAGAAAGAAACCCATCATATTAGCTCAATCAAAGGTATACAAATTTTAGTATTGAAAAACTGAGTTTCTTATCATGATTAAAGTACTATGGGTTTTGCATGTTGGAACAGAAGCCTTTATAACATTTTATGCTTGGGCAAACTTCTTGGAATGGCATGGCACATAAAAAGAAAATTTGCTATGAGGGTGTTTGGCCTTTTCGAAAACCAATATTAATTTAGAATATTAGATAAATATTTATTTGTAGCCTACACACTGTTGAAGAGGTGGCCCATCAAATAGATGTCCTTGCTAATGTGTCTGCATCAATTGGATAAATTATATTTTAGATTCCAACTTTCCCTCATAAGATTTGTACAAATAATATTTCATAAGTCCCTTTCAGTGTTAGATTAATTTTATTCTTTCTATGGAGGAATCAACCTCCTTGTATTCAAAGAGAATCTAAATAAGAATAGGCATACAGAGCCTATCGTTTTTCCCCTTTCATTCCAACACTTTATGTTATATTATCATTTGATCGTTTAATGTGGTTGTATACCCCTTTTTGTCTACTAATTGATCATTTAGTTACACCCTATATGAAGCTGCCGTATTTTTTAGTGTATGATAAAAATGTGGGGGAGTCAAAATTCTCTAATCGGGAGTCCTATTTGCGGACCGTCGGTTCCTATAAGTTACTCTAACCTCGAGCGAAGTGCTCGTGCTGGTTTTCAATTTTTCTGAGGCCTGTTTCACGTTCCGGACCCCCGCTGGGCCGTTTTCGAGCCTAAGTGTTGGAAAATTCTATATTTCGCTTATAATTCTCTAACCGAGAGTCTTATTTGCGAACCGTCAGTTCCTACAAGTTACTCTACCCTCGAGTGAAGTGCTCGTGCCGGTTTCTGATTTTTTTGGGGGTCATTACCCGTTCCGGTCCCCCGGCGGGCCGTTTTCGAGCCTAAGTGTTGGAAAATCCACTACAAGAATTTGCACTTTTCCTGGCATTTTTTTGCCGGCGCAATAAAAAAACGCTGGGAAAAGTATAGCTTTTGCCGGCGCAAAAGCTTATTTTGCTGGAAAAAGTATAGTTTTCTAGGCGACATTTTTTTGCCGGCAAAGGTCATATTTTTCCTGACGTTTTTTTGTTTTCGCCGGCAAAGATCCCATTTTCCTGGCATTTTTTTATTTTCGCCTGCAAAGGACCCATTTTTCTCGGCATTTTTTCTTATTTTCGCTGGCAAAGATCCAATTTGCCCGGCATTTTTCTTATTTTCGCCGGCAAACGTTACATAAATTATACCCGCCAAATCCACTATTCCCTGCGCGCCTTCATTTCATTTTTTCCCCTATCACCTACCCATATCACTGCCTCTCTCTCTCACCCCTCACTCTAATATTCCTCGCTCATCCCTCTCTCGCTCTCTCCCTCTCTGGCCCTCGTCTCCCTTTGCACGCCATCCCCGTCCCTCTCTGGCTCTCTCCCATCTTCATCTCCATCCCTCTCTTCCTCTCCCCTTGCGCAGGTTCAGTATCAAATCCAAGGATTAAAGGAGACAGGTTAGGGCATTTGGGAGAGGGAGGATTGATTTTCTGTCTATTAATGATTGCAGATATCCTTTGTAGACTTCCCATCCACATGACTCCATAAGAGACCCACGTACCCTAGATTTCATTTTCACAGACTTACCGTCCCATTGCTTCATCTCTCCTCTTCACCCTCTTCGTTTTCCCTGCCAGAATCTCTCTCTCACGCAGCGCAGGTCTCACAGCCGCCCCCCCTGCGCAGTTCCATCACCCAGGCGCAGCCCCCCTTCACCGCCCTCTCATCCTCTCGACCCTCCCATCATCTTCTCCACTCCATCGCCTCATCGGAGGACTGTGCACAGAAACACCCACTGCCCACCACTCTCTCCATCTTCCTCGCAGCGGCAGCACCTTCATCTCACCGTCTCTCCCCTGCCATCCCCCGAGATCTCATCACTCTCTCTCGAAAACCCCCAAATCTCCAACCCATCATGGAAAACCCCAAAATCTCCAACCCATCATCCAAAATCCTCATTGGCGTGGAAGTGAACTCTCGGTTTCCAGGCAACATAAAACTGAGGAGGTGTTCTGACTTCAATGGATGTGGTCTTTATTTGTCCAGGTTTAATGCATTTGGGGTTGATGGTGGGCCTGTAGCGAAGGATTTCAGACCCAAGTATAACCGTTTGATGAATCATGTGAACCATAGACTTGGTGTACATGTTCCAGGAATTGAAGTGAGGGCTACTACTTTTTTGTAGTTTTTCCTCTCTGTTTTTTTTTTTTTCATTGGCAGTTTTATTTGTAACACAAGATGCATCTTTGTCAGATTAAACACATAGTTGCTGCAAATATAGCTTTGAAGGGGATTGGAGGCATACTGTTTGTCTTCTGTATCTCTTTCGGAGCTTATCTCCTGGTTTGTTTACTTTCTTCAATGTCCTCGTTGCTTTTCCTGTTTGATTCTATGATTCTATCATTAGATGGTGTATCTAGCAAATTTTCATGTTCCTGTTGCTACTGAGGTTTGTTGGCGCTCAAGAATATTTCTCTGTGCAGCTTCTGCAGCTGACATTTATGACTCCCATTTTGTTTGACTTCTACAACTATGACATTAAGAATCCACATTTTTTTCAGCTGCTTGTCAAGTTCAGACAGGTCAGATTCAGATTCGCGTCTTTGTTATGAAATGTCTCCCTAGGTTGCCAGATACAAGTTACTTCAATTTGTGATGTAGAAGTTCTCTTTGCCTTTGTATGGCTATCTACTTGATTTGGTTATATATGCCTAAATTTCTTTTTTTTTTTTTTACTTTTAGCCATTGAATCAAATCACAAATCGTGATATTTCATACACATCCAAAACCACAATTCCCCCACATGAAAAAGGGATTAAAATCTTCAATATCACCCCCGCCCCCTGCCCGCTAAAAGAAATAAAAAAAAATACAGAAATAGAATGAGACATGACTCAATTTAGTTTAAAGATGTCCGCTTAAAGACTTTACCTTAGAAATCTTGTTCAAACAAGCAAAACCTGAAGCCCAAAATGATAACTCTTTCTAGATCAAGTTCTTGCCTTCCAAATAAATAACTTATGTAAAATTCTGTTAAAGACTCTAATATGGAAGCATAATCCAATCCAAATCATTGGATAAATTAAAAAGTAAAAATTTTAACTAGAAAACATTACCCCGCAATGTGTTTGTCACCAAAAAAAATCAACAAAAAAAAAATCTGAAACACAGGCATCATTGCACTTTGAATATTATCATCCAAAAAACAAAATCAAAAAGATTTCTTACAAGGAAGACAGTAATCCAATGTAATAATAAAAACTTCCTCCAAACAAAACCCTATTCAGCAAATTACATGATTTTGTACCCTATAGACACTTGGTTGTCTTCTTGGTTCAGTGAGTCTTGGTTCTTGTTGCAGGAAGATTTATAGTTTCTTACACATCCAACCTATAAAATAATTATTTCTCATGAGAAATTTAGAGGGCATAGTGATAGAGCACTTGACCTCGACGGAGGATATACAGTACCTATAAGCATAATGTACACATGGACCACTGAAATCAACCCTCAATAACAGATTACAGAAAAAAAGTAAAAAAATATCCAAATCCAAGACTAACATGAGAATAACCAAAACAAAAGAAAAAGGCGTACCTCGCTCCACAGGGTTTCTCTTCATCATCATCATCTCTTTCTTTTTTCCTCTTTCCCCACTACAAGAAAATGCATTTTTAGCGGCGAACTTATAGCGGCGGCCAATAAAATTAGTCGCTATAATATACTTATAGCGGCGGCCAATCTGACACATCGCTGTAACACAATTTTTAAGTTACTTTTACCGGCGGCCTTCGCATCGTCCGTCGCTAAAAACATTGATCCAATGGCGCCAATAATTCGCGGCAAAAATTTTTGTTTTTACCGACAGTCAAGTATTGGATGACGCTACAAATTATTTTTAGCGGCGGCCATAAGTGGCACCCGACGGTAAAAAGTGCCCACCTAATTTATCCCTCTCTCGCTCATCTCTCCCTCACGGTATCTCACTCTCTCAATCTCATCCCTCTCTCGCTCATCTCTACCCTGCGCACCTCCCCTGCATCTCTCTCCCTCTCTCTCACTCTGTCACCGGTTGAGATCGCCGATGCATCCCATCCCCACTGTCCATCATCGATCCCAACCCATCATCATCATCGCCCGGTGAAATCAGAACTCTTCTCACAGCCCTATTCTAGCCCGGTGAAATCAGAACTCTTCTCACAGCCCTATTCTGGCTCAGATCTCCTTTGAAAGATCCTTCAATCCTACGAATCACCATGTATTGGCTTCACAGCAAGTGTTGATGCCGAGATCAGGCATCAGAAAGGGAAGTTCCGAAAGAAACACTCGTCTATAGCTCCACAAACAGGTTCATAATTGTGATAGGTTTCATTTCTTCTCCTCCTCCTCCTTTTGGGTCAAAAATCGTCCGTTTCTAGAAAAGAGCCTTTTCGATTACCCAAAGCGATCGTTTATATATTCTCCCACACAAATCCATCTCTCACAAAAAAAAAAAAAAAAAAAACCCACACACCGCAGCACAAGATCTGCCAAACTCTCTCTCTCTCTCTCTGCAGCTCAAATCTAGATCTCTCGATGTAAGCTCCGATTCCGCTTTCTCGATTTTTCTTGTTTTTGTTGCTTCATCTCATGGATGATTTACTTTTCGCTTTCTCTCGATTCGCCGCCCGCAGACGAATTCTAGGGTTTTTCTTTCTACTTTCTTGGTTTTTACTCGAATCTGATGGGATTGAATGGTTGTCTTTGTTGGAGATGGTTTTGGTGTGGATTAAGGATAAGATTTGAGTCCTTTCTATCTATTCTTACTTTGATTGGTTTGTGGTTTCTGTTGTTGCTGATTTGAGTGATGTTGTTGCATGATAATATTGATTTTTAGCTGCAGGAGAGGTGCATCTGTTGAACTGGATAAAGATATTCTATTCTTGTACTAGTTGCATAGTTTGCATAGGAATATGAATTATGCTGAACATGACTGGAGTTATCTGATGGCGTGTTTGGATGTACTCTGAATTGCAAGGGTTTTGAAAGTTTTGGTAGAATGTGTGGTTACCTGTTTGGATGTGCATCTGTGGCCTTTTTTGTTTCCTTTTCTTTTCTCATTATATTTAGTTTCTTTCCTTCTCTTCAATCAGGCGGGGTTGGTTGCAGTGTTGTGTTTGGTTTTCTTCTTTAGAATATTTCAAGTTTCAAGCACCCCTGTAATCATCCGGAACCCTCACGGTATCTCACTCGCTCCCCTGCAAGTCTCTCTCATTTTCTCACTTATGCATTATGAGATTTATGTATTTGTCCAATGCAAATTGTCAACGAGAGATGACAAAGCGATCATGTTGTGATAATTTGGGAGATGATGACTATCTGTATGGCCAATGTGCTTGTGGGTATGCTTGTAAATCTATTTTAGTTGTACAAATTGGGTCCTGTGTGTAGATGGGATATAGACTTTGGCACTTTCTCTCTCTGTTTTTTTTTTTTTTTTTTTTTTTTTTTGCCATTTTGTTGCCATGGGTTGGAGCGCTAGGCTTATTTATTTGTTTCATGGTCACTGAGGCCTATAATTTGAGCAATGCAAGTTGATATCCATTTTTACCTCATTTCCAATGCCTATGTGCATATGTTTAGATGATTCTGCTATTGCAGACTATCAAATAATGCTTTGGTCTGTAAATGCAGTCCTTTGGGCGCGCACCTTGTGATTACAATTTGTATTTTTTTTTAATTTAAAAAGGTTTACGAGTCATTTTTCCAAAAGCGTTCTTGTCGAATATGATAATCTCCAGTTCAAACATTTTGTTGGAAAGTTAAAAGATTATGCTTTGTTCATTTCTCAAGTCCTGTGCAACTTCCCTGAGGACCAATTAGGTTGTTTGTGCCTATGCTGTAGACTGCACCATGGTTTCAGGAAAGCTCTTTTGAAGCTGGATCCCCATGTAGTACCGGATCTAGAATTCATCTCCTAGAGAATAGGACTGCTATGTCATATAGTTGGTGACTATGAGAGGTCTGTTATTTATAAAATATTTGTAAAGAAATATGATACCTTTATCAAATATAAATAATTGTAATTAGTTTTCTGTTTTCCACAACTGATGGTTCTATTTTGATATGTGTGCAGCACTCCCTTCAAATTTGGTGATGGTGGGTTTGACTCCCAATGGGTATATAAACCTTTAATTTTACCAATCAATATATACTTAATTACTTATATACATAAGTGTGAGCATGCAAGATGAACTTATGGTGTGATGAACTCACCTGGACCCACCTATTACTGAGTTACCTCAAGAGCTTATGATGATCTAATGGGGTTGATATTTTGCACACCCATAAGTCTCCTTCAGATCTTTCCATCCCCACCTCCACATTATTTTCATGGCCTCGAGTGCATCTAAGGTGTGTTCATTGCACCCATTGCACCACATCATCATCATCATCATCATTATCTTTATCATCTCCTTTGTGTGTGTGACTGTTACAGTTCTGTCATGGTTTCATTGGGGGTTTTCATATCATGCATCTTAACACTTTGAATCTTTGAAATTATATCATCTTAACACTCTGAAACTTTGAGGAGCATAACTGAGATGATAATGATTGGGGTTATGATCCTTTTTCTTTACCTTTTTTTTCTTTTTAATTGATGATGACAGTGGTGATAAGGTATTAAAGTTTCCACTTCTTAATCTTTGTGGGGTATCGTTCCTGGACACCTGCTAGGGCTAGAGCCGACTACGATTACCTCATCAAGCTTCTCTTGATCGGCGACAGCGGTATGAAATTCGATCTCTCTCTCTCTCTCTCTCTCTCTCTCTCTCTCTCTCTCTCTCTCTCTCTTTCTATCTATCTCTGATTGATTGCTGTTACGATTGGAATTTGATTTATCATTCTCTTCAAGGATGCAAAGTTATTGGCATTGATTGTGTTTGCGATCTAACTCGAATCGAGTTTTAATTGTAGTTTTAGGGATTTTGCATTTGCGGGATGTAATGATCGATGACTTTTTCCTTCTCTTTTGTTATGTTTGATTGATGTGTATTGATGGTGGGATTGGGGGGGAAATGGGGATGTTATGGGCTCGTTTGTTTAATTGGTGTTGAATTTCCTTGGGATTTTAAGAAATGATGTGAAGGCTAAGATTCGCAAGGGTCATTCAATGATTTTTGCTTTGATTGAGGTCACATCGATTTCCTTACCTTGGGTTTCTTCAGTCATAAACTCTTTAATATGTATGTCATGTAATCTCATTTATTATGAATTCTTAGAAAGTCTCTGATAAAAAAAAAAAAAGGAACTAAAAACGCAATGGCAATTAAACAAACAGGCAATATTGGAATTGGTTTGTTTTGATTAGAGGATGGCGCTGGAGGTAACTCAGATCCTATTGTCTGCGCAGTCGGCGGATGGAAACATAAGATCCGCTGCAGAAGGAAAACCTCAGGCAGTTTCAGGAACAGAACCCTTCTCTTTTCCTTCTCTCACTATCAGTCGAGCTCGCTAACAATGAGAAACCATCTGAGTCCCGCCGCCTCGCAGGCATTATTTTGAAGAATTCTTTGGATGCCAAGGATTCTGGCAGGAAAGAAACAGCTCATTCAGCATTGGGTTGCAATTGATCTCGCTATCAAATCCCAGGTCAAGGATTTGCTCTTGCAGACACTCGGGTCATCTGTGCAAGAAGCATGGCACACTTCATCGCAGGTGATTGCTAAGATTGCCTCGATCGAGATCCCACGGAAAGAATGGCCTGATCTCATTGTGCGCTTGCTCTCCAACATGACTAGGATGGAGAATCCTGCTTCTTTGAAGCAGGCCACCCTTGAAACACTTGGATATGTGTGTGAGGAAATCTCCCCGCAGGACCTCGAAGTAGACCAGGTGAATTCCGTCCTTACAGCTGTCGTGCAGGGCATGACTCCCACGGACCACACAAGTGATGTCCGCCTTGCAGCTACTAGAGCATTGTACAATGCTCTTGATTTTGCTCAGTCCAATTTTGATAATGAGATGGAGCGGAATTATATTATGAAGGTTGTTTTTGAGACAGCGGTGTCAAAGGAGGTTGAGATTAGGCAGGCAGCACTTGAGTGCCTTGTATCAATCTCGTCTACATACTACGGGGTGCTTGAACCTTACATGCAAACTATCTTCGATCTCACCGTAAATGCAGTGAGGGGGGATGATGAGCCTGTTGCCCTTCAAGCGATTGAGATCTGGAGCTCCATATGTGATGAGGAGATTGATATACTAGAAGAGTACGGAGATAGCGATGGTTCTCCTCTCCACTTGCGGTTTATAGAGAAGGCTATGCCATTGCTTGTTCCAATGCTGCTAGAAACCTTGCTAAAGCAGGAGGAGGATCAGGACCAAGATGATGATGTTTGGAATCTCTCCATGGCCGGCGGAACTTGTCTTGGGCTCGTTGCCAAAACCGTTGGGAATGGGATAGTGTCCTTTGTAATGCCTTTTGTAGAGTCAAATATATTAAAAACTGATTGGCGTAGCCGTGAGGCAGCCACCTTTGCATTTGGGTCAATTCTTGAAGGGCCATCCATAGAGATCTTGGCACCCCTAGTTCAAAGGGGTCTGCATTTCCTACTTAATGCAATGAAGGATCAGAATAGTCAAGTGAGGGACACAACTGCTTGGACTCTCAGTAGAATTTTCGAGTTCCTGCACTCACCGGCCAGTGGGTTTTCTGTTGTAACTGATGAGAACCTTGCACAGGTTGTTGTTGTCTTGTTGGAGAGTATCAAAGATGCCCCATTAGTGGCAGAAAGAGTTTGCGGTGCCATTTACTATCTTGCACAGGGGTATGAAGAGGCTGGTTCTAGCTCTTCGGTCCTCTCACTCTACCTTTGGGAGTTCATATCTGCCCTTCTTTTGACTGCAGAGCGTACAGACAGTAATGATACAAAACTCCGAGCTTCGGCATATGAGACTTTGAATGAGGTAGTTCGGTGTGCTAACATTTCTGAGACATCTAGCATTATAGCACAGCTTCTACCCGTCATCATGAACAAATTGGGGCAGACAATGGAACTTCAGATCATTTCCTCAGATGATAGAGAGAAGCAAGGAGATTTGCAGGCTTTGCTTTGTGGTGTTCTTCAAGTTATTATACAGAAACTGAGTGCTTCTGACACGACAAAGCCCATAATCTTACAATCAGCTGATCAGATGATGCTTACATTTCTCAAGGTCTTTGCCTGCCGCAGTTCAACAGTGCATGAAGAGGCAATGCTTGCAATTGGATCATTGGCATATGCTACTGGTGAGGAGTTCGCTAAGTACATGGCTGAGTTCTACAAATATTTGGAGATGGGGTTGCAGAATTTTGAGGAGTACCAGGTTTGTGCCATATCTGTGGGTGTGGTAGGTGACATCTGCCGGGCATTGGATGGGATGGTTCTACCATACTGCGATGGTATAATGACACACCTTCTCAAGGATCTCTCCAATACCATGCTCCATCGATCTGTCAAGCCACCCATCTTCTCCTGCCTTGGGGACATTGCTCTTGCCATTGGTGAGCAATTTGAGAAGTATCTTCCCTATGTAACACCAATGTTGCAGGGGGCAGCTGAGCTCTGTGCTCAATTGGACACCCAAGATGAGGACATGGTTGACTATGGAAACCAGCTAAGATGTGGGATATTCGAAGCCTACTCGGGTATGCTACAGGGCTTTAAAAACCTGAAGGCAGAGCTGATGATGCCTTTTTGCAGGTCATCTGTTGCAGTTCATAGAAGCGGTCTTTAAGGACAAGCAAAGGTATGCTTTTCTCGATTCTTTTTTCTTTCTTCCTTCTCTTTTTCTCCCCTCTTGTATTCATTTGATGAAATGTTGTTGAGTGATTGTGGGGGCCTTCGATGTTGGTAGGGATGAAGGAGTTACAAAAGCAGCTGTTGCTTTGATGGGTGACCTTGCAGACACACTTGGTTCAAATGTGAAGACTTTGTTCAAGGACTCCAAGTTCTATGTTGATTTCTTGGGGGAGTGCTTTGAGTCAGATGATGACCAGCTAAAAGAGACTGCGAGCTGGACGCAGGGGATGATTGGTCGTGTTTTGGTTTCATAAGGTCAAGCTGTTAATGGTATAAAATTGTTTTATCTTATCTTTGATTGTATGGTTCTTTCTAGGATCTGTTGTGGGTCTGGGACTTGTAGGAGCGGTTGTGACCATCCTCCTGTATCATAGTTGTAGGAGCGGTTGTGACCATCTTATCTTTGAAAGAGGGTTATTTTTAATAAAGTGCCTGCATTTTTATCGGTTGATTATCTTGTAAGAGTATCGACTCCTCAAGTGCTCAGTTGATTGTCTTCGTATTAATATTGAATTTGTTTTAGGTGCTGCCTTAGATTTTCTGCATCAGTAGTAATTGTATTTATTACACTGCTTTGTGATTATCATGCACTATCTGACAAGTAGAACTAATTGTCCGATTCTTATTCTTTTCATGAGTATCAATTATGTTTTTTTTTTATTTTATTTTTATGCTGGATGTTTGATGTCAATCCACACTCACTCCCTTATGTTTTATTCAGCTAATGCTGGTTCGAACAAAGCTGCATCTAGTAGCACCTCTTTGAACACAAGAAAGCTTGATGATGAAACAGAGAATCTCGCTCGTGAGTACATCTAGTTTGTTTATTGTTCTTTTGAATTCATCTTATTCTTTTAATTCTTTTGGAACAGCATTACAAAGTTAAACCCCTATTTGTAATAGTGAATATTTGTGAGGTTTTTTTATCCTATCCTATTTATATTTTCCTTGCAAGAGTGTTGTGATACCTTTTCATTTCTTGTTGTTTCTGATGAAATACCTTTTATGCAGGGAAATAAATAAGTTCCCTTGCGACTTCTTTGGATCCAGCTGAAACCAGCTTTGGATCAATTGTCCAAGCCTTTCTTTGGTCCTACTCTTTCTTCCTTTAATTTTTTTCTGGAGATTATGCTCCACTGTAATTATCTAATTTTGGCTTGCTCAGCCCTGTTGAGCTTGGATCCTTTTTATTGATCCTTGTACTCTTTTTTGGGAGCTGATTTTCAGCTCGTCCCCATCCCTTTTTCAATATACTATTTGCATTTTAGCAAAAAAAAAAAATGATAATCTATGAGCCATTATTGAAATGGTAGACACTTGCATTTGTTGCTGGGAGTCTTACAGTTAAAAATCATTCTTGCACACTTGTATTTCTATTTTACTTTCTTGGTAAATAATATTTAGAAAGAAAATTGATGTTTGATGTTAAAAGGGAATTTGTTAAACGAGTGTATACGAATAGTCTAGGATAAGAATCAGTAAATAATTCCATAAAAAAAAAAACACCCGTAAATAATGTGTCCCGCCTGCAATTAGTTTCTGTTGGACATGACTAGGTGGATGAAATCGGAAGATTTCTGCTGATGAATTCTGCTGATGAAGCCACCAAGTATGAATGCCCAGTCCAAATCTTGTGTTTTAAGTATCTAGCACCTTATCCTCTATGGTGTACCACTAGTTTTCTCTTCAAAAATGCTTGTCCTCCCTTTCTTAATTTGAACATATAACAACTGCATTTTTATTTATATTTATCACCGTCCTATTCTCACGTGACTTTACAGAGTCACTCTAATTTACTGGCTACTTTTTTAAGAGTAGTAGAGATGAGAAATTGTGGGATTTGCAGTTGGATGTTAAGCATCTCTTGCAGAGAGTATCAAATATGAGAGTATCAAAGAGACACCAAAATCTTTATGGATGAAAGATCTTGATGCTTTCCTTGTGGCGCTCGACGTTCGTGAAAAAAAAAAAACTCAATTTCTCTTAATTTCGTTTCTGTTCACATCAGGCTTGTTCATATTTTCTTCCCCCAATGATGCAGGAGCAAGATAGGCAAGATGCTGCAGAGGCAGATGATGTGCCCAAAGGGGTGAAGGCTAATGCTGCTAAGGCCAGTAAGAACCCAAGAAAGAATAACACCAAGAAGGCCAGTAATGCAGATCCTGTTGTGGAAGCATCTTCCACTTCATCAGGAAGCAGTGCAAGTGATAATGGTAAGCTTGAAAACATCATATTCATAAATTAAAAAACTATTTGTTTTCTATATTATTTTACATGTAAATGAGAGAGGACTTCATCAGTTGCAGGAAATGTTTCTGTGGTGGTGAAACCCAAAGGCAAAGGAAAGCCTCCAATGAAAGCTCCCTCGAAAAAGGTCTGTAATTTGGTAAATGTACTTCAGTTACAACATTTTCAAAGGAGTTACTTATATGTGCTTTGTTTTGGGTTTTTTTCCAGCAGCAAAAGCCACCTGCAATAGACAGCGATGAAGATGAAGAGTTACTTGAGCTGAAAGAGCGGCTGGCCGCTTATAACATAGAGTCTCCTGATCAAACAGGTGAGCTTTTTGTTTGGCAATCCATCAATTTCTAATATGAAAAATGACATTATTTTTATTTTTTATTTAAATCTCCTAGTCCTTCCTAGTTTGCAAATGTTCTGTTGATCTTAATTCTCCTTGCTTATGACAATTAATTCATTTAAATCTTCCTAGTTCTTCCTAGTTTGCAAATGTGCAGTTGATTATAATTTGTTATAACCTCTGTTTCTTTGCAGTCATGGAAACTGACGTCACCATAACCAAAGAGCCAAAGAAGAGAGAGCCAAAAAAGAGAACTGCTACACAGAAGCCTCAATCAACCTACACAGAGATTTCAGATGATGATGAAGATATACAGGTGCTGCCCATCCCAGAAGAGGAGGATGAAACATTCCAGCCTGCAGCCATACAAGGAGGAAAGAAAGCAGGTGGAAGGAAAGCCAAGAATGCAAATGCTAATGGTGCTGCAAGAAAGCAGGGAGCAGCCACAGCGAAAAACAAGCCTGTTTTGGGCCAGAAGCTGATCACAGAGATCTTGATGAAACCTGCAGAGGAGGCAGGGAGCTCGCCTGAGAAGAAGGTGAGGAAGATGAGGGCCTCTCCCTTCAACAAGAAGAGTGGTTCCATGTTGGGTAGGATCAACAACAAGAAGGATGGAGAGGAGAATTCTGAATCATCATCACCTTCATCTTCTCCCAGTCAAGAAGAGGAGGTGAATGTGGCGCCAAGGGCCCGATCACAGAGGAACAGGCAGGTGGCCAAGCGTTACGTATTGAGTGATGATGATGATGATGAGTCTGAAGATGTTGAGGAGGTTACAGATGATTCTGATTTCAATGTGGAAGAGGACTAATTAGATTCTGCTGTATAATGTAATCTGAAACTTTGTTTGTTATTCCAGAAGAAAAAAAATCCAATTTTATGTAGGGGTTTTTCTTTTAAGCAGCTGAACTCTGTGACTGAGATATGTTGTACCTTTTACTTTCTAATTGTCTAAGAAGATTACTATTTTCTGCTTGTATCATATTTGTAATTTGTTAGATGTGTGAAGAATATGCAAAGATGGATCTTTGTAAATTATTGGCAGGTATTTTTGTGATTAATGTGGGGTTATATTTGTTAAAAAAAAAAATGCTTTTAGCGGCGGCCACATGACCGCTGCTAAAAGCAGTATTTTTTAAAAAAATATGCCTTATAGCGGCGGCCAATGACCGCCGCTAAAAATATATTGTCATATATAAATCCTGCTTTTAACGGCGCTCAAACGGCCGTCGCTAAAAATTTTTTCAGCGGCGGCCATTTTATTATTATCGGCGGCCAATGGGCGCCGCTATAAGTTTTCTTCGTCGTCCATCTACGCGACGGATTTCTTTTACCGGCGGTCAGACCCGCCGCAATAAATAGAAATAGCGGCGGCCGGCGGACGCCGCCCAAACCTTTACCGTCCGGACATGTACCGACACCCACCGGCGGCCAGTCAAACCGTCGCTATTACTTTTACCGGCGGTATACATCGCTTTTACCGGCGGCCGGCGGCCGCCGCTACAAACAGTTTTTCTTGTAGTGCCCCCCTATTCCTCTCTTTCTTTCCGTTTTCTTCTTTTTATATCCCTTCCCTGCATTTGCCACATCAAAGTTGTGTAACAGGTGGACCCTACCATTTAAATTGATGGCCCAAATCTAGGCAGCAGGTCTGCATACCTATAGCCCGTCTGATGAGTGTATCTGCCTATATTTATATAAACTAATGGATTGTTTGGAGGCTTTACTTATAGAGTTGAGTGGAGTAAAAGTTATTTTGAAGAAATAATAAAATGTAAGTGGGTTATGATGTTATTTTATTTTTAGTTGTTTTTTATGGAATCTTTTTTACTTTTTTTTTATTGAAAAGTGGAGTTTTTTTGTCTTTTAGTTGTTACTTTTTGACTTTTTTTAAAAACATGGTGGAAATTTGAGATAAAGTTTTTTGGTGGGATTTTTTTTTGGAAATGAGGCTTTACCCTACTTTAACTCTACAAGTAAAGCCCCCAAACAGGCCGGGGCACATCTTAGGGCCAATTTGATTAACAGTTTGAATCTCACATGTCATGGGTCAAAGATGGCACATGATCTGTTTGTGGGACTACCAAACCCAAGGCATGCATATTTAAGATTTTAATTGGTTTCTTTTTTCATCTTTGGCAGTGAATGGCTTTGTTTGGTGCATTGCTCTTATTCCTAGATATGAAGAATGCAATCCCAATAAAGCAATCCAAGAAAAAGGCTCCCAAAGCAAAGACAGTCTAGATAAAAAGGGTATTTAAGCAACTGTTCACATGATCAGGTAGGCATCCATTTTTTTGAAATTTTGTGCCTGAGATCGTGGGTGTCGATCAACTGCATTGTGTTGGTGGCGGTAACGCTATCCTTTTATGAATGTACCTGAGTTTTAAGCTATGTGACTACATGATTATTTCTGGGAAATGATGATTGAATATGATTTGGTTTTTATTATTCCTTCATGTCCTCTTTTTGGACTACATGATTATTTTGATATGAACCCAATTAAAAACAAACCTAAGTCCAAAATGGATGGGTCCATACACATTGGTTAAAATGTCTTTTCTCTCTTCTTCTGAAAAAACCCATGTACCTCTCCACAACAGTCATTCAATCAACTGACTCTTCTCAGTTCTTTGCACTGCCTGTTCATGAAAACTCTCATAAAATGAAATTTATGCTTTTGTCTTGTTGTAGATTGAAATGATTCTTTCTGCATTCATATTGGTATAACTGTGGTAACTCATAAGCCCCAAGAATACTGCAGAGATGGTTGAACATGTACTGTGTTTTCTGTTTTCTCTGTCTCAGAAGTGGTTTGTTTTTTTGTGGGTATTTTCAGTTTCTATGCGAATGGGTGTCTTTCTATTATCTTTTTTTTTATTCATTTCATTATAACACCATGTGTGCCTTCTACCCAACTTTGTTGTTGACTTGTTCCTGATGTTAAATTTTTTTGGCATGTAGAGATATCTCAGCTGCCTTGATTCAGTGAAGAAGTTCCAACCGCTTGTTTGAAGAAATTGGAGCCTCATTATGATGAGTACCGGGCTGAGATGTGCAATGCCATGTCGATTAATGATGAATCCAAGAACATAGTAACCAAGCGAATCTACAAGAAATATAAGATTTTTGTTTTATCCATTTTCCCATTTTCTTTTCTTTTCTGTTGTGAGAAATGTGTTGAAAGTTCTTATTCTTCTTGTCTCTTGCAGAATGGACCTGTTGAAACTGGATATGTTGCTCCGCTGGAAGGAAGTAAGCCATCTAATGAGGTTGTTAGTATTCATCACTCCTTGATATTGGTCCTAGGTGATGATTTTTAATTGCATATTGTGTGTTTTCTATGAATGGCATGGGCATGTGCTTCACTCTAATCAAGTGCATGTGTCTCTAGTCCAAAGATGCTTGAACAAAAATAGGCCATCACATGATCTACCTCCACAACCAATACAATCACCACCTTTTAATTTTTAAGTGACCATGTCCCAGATGATTGTGCTCAAGTAGGCCATTCCATGTAGGTATAAGAAGGGCTGTGATTTTTCAATCATGTATAGAGTAGATCTGATGGTAAAAAGAGTGATCCAATGGTTGGATGAGATAACCTGGTGATTTTGTTCTTTGTTTCTATTTACAGACATATAGTGAATCATTAACATATACTTGCTTTTTTGCACACAAGTGTATGTGCATTGGCATGTCATGCATCCACCACTTGACTTCTCTTGAAGAGACCTTCACTGCAAATGTTCCCTTGTTCTGCAAAAGATTTGCAGAGATTCTCTTCTGGGTGTTTGTTAAATGCCAATGGCATGGGGGACATGGAATTCTACTGTTCTGTTTAAATGACCAAAATGACACTAAACTTAAATCATGTATTCTTGGTGGGTTATCAAGATCAGGATGGGTCCACATTTGGGACCATGATTCATGGGTAGGATGAAATAAATCATATTTAGAGTCATTCATGACCCAAATTCTAAATCCAAGATTGCAAGCAGTTGACATGAGAAGACCATCTTATGATCTGCATATTGGATTGTAAAAATTTGGGTTCCAACACAAGCTAGGGAGACTGGAAAAACTCCAATATCTGAGTAGCATGTTCTTAAGAATGAAAGAAGTGGTAATACATGTTAAGGAAAACTAGACGAAATATTTTAAATTCGCCAATGAAAGAAGTGGTAATACATGTTAATGTTGTCCATTTCTTCTGTTCATACGTATTGATATGATTTTGATTCATGATCTACTTTCCTCACATGCTTTGTATTTGTCTTCTCTTTCTGATCTTTCAGTGATCATCATTAATGCCCTTTGTATTTGTCTTCTCTTTCTGATCTTTCAGAACTTCTTGTATAGATGCAGGTATCTCAAATGAGTCTAGAGAAGTCTTGTTATAATATGCCATGTTCCAAGGTTTTACGAGTACTGACTAGAATGCACTGAAGTAGTAATTTGCCACTGCCATTTGAGATGTGCTGGTGCTTCCTTTACTACACAGTTCTGTAACATAATACCGACTTGTATTGTATATTTGTGTTTGGATGTGACAACCACTTGCAACTATTTTTTTTATTATTATGAAGTATCTTTTGCATGATCATGACCATATCATGATGAGGAGAGTTTTTTTTATTTTTTTCTACTCTATATATTTAGGTACATGCAACATGGAATATTCTACAAGCCAACGTTAGGGCACATATGTTTTTTATTTATTTGCAATGGATTTTATATGCATGATCTAGTATATTTGGTCCGTTTATTTCTTAGGAGTTTTTACAATAATCTAAACCATAAGAGATGCATTCATGATTGGCTCTGATTTCTGAGTGGGCATCACTCAGTGGCTACTTTTGATGGCCCATATATGCTTTATGTTTTTCTCATAAATCAGTGGCCACTGCCATTATAGTTGAACAACAGAAATCAGAGTAGTCAATAGAGTTGGGCATTAGCTAAGATTAAATGAAATTTTCCCAAAATTTTAGTTGAAGTTCTACGTATTGTATACTGGTTTTTATAGTTTTTGGTGTTTTATTCAATTTGGAAACTTTTAATGTTGCCTAAATAATTTCTTATCCTACACATTGAAGCTATGAATTGCTTTAGCTTAAATTCTTTATTAGCTAATATATATCAAATTCTGTACGATGAGAAGAATGCCTATTAAAAATAATAATAAATTAGAGAAGGCAGAAGAGAACCCGTAACTCTTCAAGGATTAAATAAACAAACTCATAAAAACCTAAGTTGAGATTTCTATAAAATTGTCTTTTCGTTCCTATAAATTCTGTTAGCATATTTCTTAAAAGTTATAAATATATAACTCAATCGTATTCAAAGTTGGGATTTTCTTATATTGAATCGATTAAATAGTTTAGTTTTTCTCTCTCTTGTACCTCTCCACTATACCTTAGCTACACTTGATTTAACTTGATTTTTCTCTCTCCGCTCTACCTGTTATATGTGTGTTTGCATATTGATTTCTTCATATTTGTCAAAATATTTTTGTATAACATGTGTAAAATGTGACTATGAAGGCTATTTTGAGTTGTAACACTGATTAGATAATAAGTCTTATGTCATTTCAGCAACCTTTGTTACCATTTTATTATTTGTAAGTTTTGGTTAGGCTTTCAAATTTTTCAGAATTTTGATGTCAAATATCTGGTGAAGATTATATTGGACAGGCATGTTTGATGTTCTACATACTATATTTTTCCCCTTTTGTTCATTTGATTTAGTCATGTTAAGATTAGCATCTTCCATTTCACTGACTGATCTTTGGCAGAATACAGGCTTATGTTAGTATATCTTACAATGCATTATTAAGTAGAATGAGAATTTTGTTTTATTCATTAATGAACTCAAGCAGACATCATAAGAACTAGGAATCTTCATATATGCAAATTCAGAAATGGTTGAAGTTGTTATTATAGTGAAAAAAATGCATATCTTATACAATGGCTGTTATGATTTTAAAACACAACTTTTAACATTTTTGCTCTCTTACGTGTCCATCCCCTTGAGAATATGATCACCTGATCACTGTCCCTCAAGTTACACCCATGTGACTGTTGCATGGCTGATCATTTTTGAAAATATGCATAACTAGATAAATTCCCCCCTTCTTTTATAATGCTGAATAAATTCACTTATATTTTACTTCATATTTGCTCTTATCATTGTCATTACCATCATGATCATGCAATACCTACTGCATATACTCTTAAACTTAAATATTACTAAGTTTGGTGCTCATAGATAACCATACTTATCCACTTCTCTTTATTGAAAACTTGGATTCCTCTTTTAATTTGGAGCCAACAGACTGGAAGCTCAATGTTTGAGCCTGGCCTTGACTTAGAGCTTGAGACTAGCTCCTGATAGGGCATTTAATTTCTGAATGAGCCTAGCCTAAGCTGGCCATGGCTCGCTTCCCCTTTTATTATTCAAGTTGTGTTTGAGTTGAGCTCGTACTTGATCAAGTGCTTCTGAGCCAAGTTAATCCAACTGGAGTTTTGAACAGATGCATCTGAGATGAACTTTGATCTTTAGTGATCAAGCACTATAGATCATTAAATTGTTGCACTTGACTAATTTGATACTAACAGAGCCTGAGTTAAACGAATCTGAGCTCAGCTTTGCTACTTTTCTTCCATAACGATAATATATATTTTATCAAGCAATCATGGAACACTCTTTTCTGAACATACTTTTTTATGTTAGCATAGTCATATAAAATAGCAATTTTCTAATTCAAAGAAAAGCTTCAGTTTTGCCTTTATGCTACTAACCACTAATCATACTTTATATCTTTATGCTGTATAAATCTGACAGAATAATAGTTTTTCCCCCTTTCTTTTTTTTCCTCCAAATTTTAATATTTTATACAGCAAAGGCATCAAGTTCCTCCAAATTTTAGAAGATTTCTAAGTTCAAGGTTGAGAAGGCTTGTTGCGCAAGATAAAATTGAAAAGGTAATTGGATTTTCTCCATCTCTCAAATCTTAAAACCATTTGGATTCAGTAGTAGTGCTTTATTATTTTGAGAAATAGTAGGGAGCATAGAATTATTGCGAGTTATTCAATTCAATATTCTTATGTGGTACTTGTGAATTGTGATTGACTATTTCTTTTTGGAGTTTGTTCTTGTCGTATTGTTGTACTAATATGCAAGATGTACAAGTCAAAAATCTCTACAAGCTAAAAGATCCCACATTTGCAACAAAAACATGTACTCCGAAACAAAAGGATCCACCTGTCGACTTGACAAAGCTTCCACTAACAAAACATAGAATGAAAGTATATGTTAGTATCCTATAAAATGTTATTTTAAATCTTTCAATTGCCTAATTTGATTACAGTATGTTGAAACTTCTATTTTCTTTATTAATAAAATCAGAACATGCACACTAATAACTAGATAACTGTATACTTATCATTTTTCATTACAGTAAATATCTAGCTACAACATAGACGCTTTCGGTAACAACTACGTGCAACGCATGTACCTCCAACTAGTCTTGGTTAAAAGATACACCTGGCACTTCAGATTTGTAATGGTGTCCATCTGAGTTCGCAATGTTTGGTGTTTCTTTGAGCAGATATTACTACAAGAATTATGAGGTCATGTGCCTCCTGTCCTTAAAATGGATCAGCACCTAGACTGGTGATGGTTCCCTAAGTGCATGATGTCCTAAAAGTTTCCACAGTCCGGACGATCTTAACTATTCAATCCATGTGCTGCAAACAGAAGTTTATGGATAGAGTACAGCAATGTCCAAAATGAAGTCCAAAAATATACAAATAGGATATCCCCATAAGAGACATTGACCATGCTCAACCTACCAGAGAAATGGTCTGGTCGCCAAATTGTTTACCCCTGATCACCCCACCTCACTGCAGATTTTCTCTGTGCAACTTTGTTACTCAACAATCAATGGAATTGAACTGTTCTGTTCATCTTTTTATTGGGTTCTACTACTAGTTGAATAGCCATGAATTAATTTTTTTTCTCCTATTTGAACAGCCATTCAAGGACATGATTGAAGGCATGAGATTGGACCTGAGGAAATCAAGATACAAGAATTTCGATGAGCTCAATCTCTATTGCTACTATGTAGCAGGGACAGTGGGGCTAATGAGTGTACCAGTGATGGGTATTGCCCCAGACTCAAAGGCCTCAACAGAGTGTGTTTACAATGCTGCTTTAGCCCTTGGGATAGCTAATCAGCTCACCAAAATACCCAGGGATGTAGGAGAAGAGTAAGTTTCATAAATTCCTGTGTTATATATATATATCATCCGAAAAATCTCCAATAAAAAGGATAAATAGGTCAGAGGCAGGCTGTTCAACAAAATTAATACCAATCAAGAAGGAAAAGAGGAGGAACGATGCAGCATTGCAGTACAAAGTATTTTCTCCTTATTAGAGCAAAGGCCTGGGCACATGATTGTGGGACCACCTTTCATGAAAAATTCTGTTGGATAAGAATGGCCCTCCACAACCCAGACTTCTTTCTATTGCCTCCAAAATGGAAGTTCTCACATTGCATAGAAAGATGTCTATACGAGTCTTTTTATCTTCTGTTGATAGCATTTACTTTCCCCTTGATTCTTTAAAGTATTGTTTGTGCTTTGGATTTACCAAGTATTTTCTTTTTTGTTCTTTTCCTTCAGTGCAAGGAGGAGAAGAATATATCTTCCTCAAGATGAGCTGCCCGTTCTGGCCTATCAGAAGATGACATTTTTAAGGGCAGAGTGACAGAGAAATGGAGGAATTTTATGAAGGGCCAGATCAAGCAAGCAAGGATGTTCTTCGATGAAGCAGAAAAGGGTGTAGTAGAACTCAATGCAGCTAGTTATAACTGTTGGATATTTTGTGAAATTGTGGATATTTTGGATATTTTGTGAATATTCAATTGTGGATATTACACTATTTTATTGTATTAGGATGAAATTATTTGTAATGATGAATGGATATTTTCATTTTGTTAATTCATAAATTTGTTTTTGTCTCTATTGGTAGCTTCTTTGACAAAATTTTTTTGTCTTTATATTAAACGCGACAAAATTATTTTGTCTCTATTTCTTATATTTATGACAAAATATTTTTGACTCTAATTTCTTCCTTTAATGACAAAATATTTTGTCGTTAATTACTTATAAGTATGTTCCCACATAGTCGATTGGAGACAAAAAAAATCGTCATCTACTGGTACTTTCTTAGACAAATTGTTTTTGTCTTCATTTATATTAAACGCGATAAAATTATTTCGTCTCTATTTTTTATATTTATGACAAAATATTTTTGTCTTTAATTTCTTCTTCTAATGACAAAATATTTTGTCGTTAATTACTTACAAGTATGTTCCCACAGAGTCAATTGGAGACAAAAAAAATCGTCATCCACTGGTAGCTTCTTTGACAATTTTTTTTTGTCATCCATAATATTAAACGCGACAAAATTATTTCGTCTCTATTTCTTATATTTATGACAAAATACTTTTGTCTCTAATTTCTTCCTTTAATGACAAAATATTTTGTCACTAATTACTTACAAGTATGTTCCCAACAGAGTGTATTGGAGACAAAAAAAATCGTCACAAATTTATCTTTTTCAATGACGAATTTTTTTTCGTCTCCAATACCTTTTAGAGACAAGGCTTTGGCAACAAAACGGGCGACGAAAAATTTTCGTCTTAATTAGTTTCGGTGACGAAATGTGTACATTTTGAGACAAATTTGTGTCGTCCTTAAACCCCAAATTTCTTGTAGTGTCTTTCCAAGAAACCCAAATTCGGCAAAATATGAATTTTCAGGAAAAATGACTAATTTTCCTATTAATCACACCTAATTCTATATTAAGACTAATCGCACTCGGAATCAAATGAATCTTCGCAAACCACTTCCTAATGATAAATTAAACTCGCTTAGCCACTAAACCTACCTAAGTAGTTGGAATCATAATTAATTAGGCTAATTTCCAATATTAAAAAATTAATCACCCTATTAAGGTTGGGGACCTTACATCAAGTGTGTCATTTTTTTCCAACACATTCATAGTGTATGTATGTGTGCCCTAGTGGCCCTGCACACAATAAGTCTTGCCATGTGTCATATTTTTGCACACCAAAAGGTCTTGTTCAACCAAAATTTGAGTATACCTTTGTATTAAAGTAGAACTCGATGTATCCCACATATTTGGAACTACACTACCACACTGGGTCACAGGAGATTTACCCGGCTCCCCTTGGGCCCGTAGGGATTATTCTAGCCCAAAGGGCTGAGACACCCTCCGTTATAATTTTTTTTTTTTTTAAGGAACTACATTTTCATAAATGTATGGTAGTTCTATATTATTCATTTTTTCTAACAGAAACAATTTAAAGAGTGGTGGATAGAATAAAGTAGGAAACTTTATATAATCCAAACTATAATTCAAACCTATTCAAATCGTAATTCAAACTTTTTTAGAATCTAATTCAAACCATCTTAGCATATCTAACATTCTCTTGCCATCACATATATTTTCAAGAAAGGATTGTGCGATTTGTCACACTAAATATCAGCCCTTGATCTCAATCGATGTCTTGCCAAAATGTCAGTCATGCTTTTATATTGATTATTGACAACCTATATTGCCCATCCCTGTTGTGCCCCGTTCTTTATGAGTCTGTGAGAGTAGGTTGTACATTAGATCAGATCTATCATGATTTCTCTCATAAGCATATGAAATAGGATTGTTCCACTTGATGAAAATGAAGAGCTGAGGATTTGATGAATGTGTGGATGAGAGAGGGGGTTTGACCTTTTTTATTATCATTATTATGTAGGAGGGAAAAAAAAACTAGGATGGTAAGATTATTGCAGAAGCAAAAAGAGCAAGACCATGGCTGGCCTGATCATAGGCCAATTGCTATCGGCCCTTACTTTAATTACCCTAAAGAAAAAACACTTTTAAGGAACTACACTAAATAAATTGATTGTATGCATTTCCACAAATAGAAACAATTTATAGAGTAGTGGATAAAATAATGTAGGAAACTAAATCTAATCCCACTCTAATTCGAACACATTCAAATTCTAATTCAAACTTATCTAAATTCTAATTCAAACAATCTTAACATATCTAACATATTTTACTTCCTCTTTTGATATGATGGACCCATTAGTTTAAGCTATGCCTTCAAACATGGGCAGGAGAACCCCTAGGGAGAGAAGCCTGGTGCCCAAAACCACTGCAATGTCTAGCCAATGTGATAGTTTGTTTATTACGCTTTTGTGTGTTGAACAATGTTTCATGTAGTTACAAAAAATTAAGAACTATGGTAGCGTTTGGTTCGCTGTAATGAAGGTCGGAATGGAATGGTCATTCCAACGGAATGATCATTACCGCATTTGGTTCGCAAAAAGTGACGGAATGACCTTTACCTCTGGAATCATCATTCCTTTATGTGAGGGAATCATCATTCGATTGGGGAGGGGAAGGAATGACCATTCCATTCATTTCTAACTTTTCGTTGAGACCAAAATATCATTTTTTCACATCTACCACTATTATAAAAGAGAAGAACTTGTGTGAGCCCCACCTATAAAATAATAATATAATCTATACATTATTATTATTATTATTATTATTATTATTATTATTAAGAACAAAATGACATAACTTGTGTGGGCCGCACCTATAGAATAATAATATAATCTATACATTATTATTATTATTATTATTATAAGATTATAAAAGAGAAGTTGTGTGGGCCCCACCTATATAATAATAATATAATCTATACATTATTATTATTATTAAGAACAAAATGACATAACTTGTGTGGACCCCACTTAGATAATAATAATATAATCTATATATTATTATTATCCTTCTAAAAGAGAAGAACTTGGGCCCCACTTATATAATAATAATAAGATTATAAAAGAGAAGTACATGTGTGGGGCCCACCTATAGAATAATAATATAATCCATTCATTAAGAGTCTTGGGTGTAGTACTGCAACTTTGACTGAGCCAAAGATAAAAATCTAACAAGGGTATTTTGGTCAGTCTTATGTAAATTTTATTTCATTCCGGGACTCATTCCAGCGTACCAAACACGGGAACAGGAGTCAAAATTTTATTATTGGGTTAATTCCTCAGCGTACCAAACGCTAGAATGGAAATGACTATTCCTGTCTCATTCTATTCCAGACTCATTCTGGTCTCAATTCCATTCCCGCCTACAACTATTCTAGTGAACCAAATGCTACTTATGAGTGAGTCAGACTTGTTTCCGATTTCTCTGGTTTATTGGAAAAAAATGATTTTCTATAGTGGAGAAGAGAAAATAGATCATTACAGACACCTCTCTCAAACACGTCCAAAACCCTTTCCTAACATTACATGTGTGGGCCTCCCAAGCTCTCTCAATGTGGCTCTTTCAAAATCTCCACTCTTAAATTACTCCATCTCACTTCAAAAAACATTTTTCAGCGAACTCATGGATGTTTGCATTGTAGTTGTGTGACAAGAAGTCCTTTTGCCTCCATTTTCAAATGAAGTCTAAGAATGTGTTTGGAAATCCTTGTTTATAGGTGATGGTTAGTTGAATGTGCCAAAATATTAGTCTAAATCGGCTAGGATCAATTTGACCCAACCCGAAAATCCTCTGGACTTAAATTTTAGCACACTCAAAAAATCTTCGATACACGAATTTGGTATAAAGAATAAAATGACTAGCAAATACAAGAACTAATTTAATATATAGAACCTAAATTCAGTGCACAGCATGTCAAATTCTTCCTGCAGTAGCCAAAGGGTGAAAGTCCAGCACTTGGCTTAATACTACTTGTATGTGGGATAGGGATATGTATGCTTAAAACAAACGAAGAGAGTAGCTCTTCACTATTCTAAACTATGTTCTTTGATTTCAACTTTCAAGCATCCAATCACCGTTAACAGTTGATGATTTAAACATGGTTCAGCATACAAGTGGTTAGGACATTAAGAAATCCAATAGTTGTGGTTGTATACTCCAGCAACCCACTCAAACTGATTTCATCTTATGCAAGTAAACCTCCACATGCATCACCTTCCTGCTAATATGCGGTGATGTTCATAAATATAATCCTTAGTTAAAAGCAATCATTAGTTTTGGTCTCAATCTATATGGCCCATTTGGTGGTTGAAAGATTATATGGAGGTTTCCTTTCTATTATTGTGTGGGGATGTTTTCACTAAACCGAAATCAGAGCTAGTCCTGGTCTTAAGATAGCTTAATCATACCTCCACTCGGCCAAGACGGACCGCGGCTAAAGGGTCGCGGCACTCGCCGAGGTGAGCACCCCCGAGGTCAGGTGGCACGTGTCGTTGCAGCCGACCTCGGCACGACGGATTTGACAGACGCTGATGGGATTGTTTGCAGGACGAAGGCATGTGCTAAGGCGTGCCATGCGAATGTGCGATCCATCACTCTTGACAAAACGACGTTATGCAGAGCACGTGCGCCCCCAAAGCATAGCTCCAGGCCAGGCCCGATGGGACTAGGCCCGAAAGTCAGCCACCGCATTACCCGACAAGATTGGCATTTAATAAGGCATGGGTAGGTGAGGCTAGCATTTAATGAATTGTGGGCTGAGTGGACAGGGCCACTCTAGTGGCCAGGCCCATCTTGGAACTCACCCATGCAAGCGAATTTCCTCTCCTATAAATAGCATCTCCATCTCCATTCTAAGGTACGCAACCCATAACGCATACACTTACTCTGCAATTTTCTCTCCATCTCCCTTATTCATTCCCTGAACTGACTTAAGCATCGGAGAGCCTTGTGCTGCCCACAGCCAGGGTCCTCTGACGTGTTTTCTCTCTTCCTCTACAGGTCCAGCCGGAGCCACGATCATCCTCATCCAAACCACCCAAAATAGGGGTCCTAATCCTTGATTCGAAGTCCGTAATTTTTAGGTACTTATAATTGGCGCCGTCTGTGGGGAAGTAATAACCCATACCCAAAAACCTTTTCCCAAAACCTTTCCAGTCGCGATGGCTCCGAGAAACAAGAGAGGCGGAGAACACCCGAAGTCCCTCCCTCTAGGGCCACTGGTTCTCCCTGGACCATTGCCCTATGTGTCCCATCCAGAAGAGCGCAACGTGAGAGGGGAGGTTGCAGAAGTGGAAAGTTACCACACCGAGTCTGCGTCGTCCCCATTAGAGATGGCGAGCCCACCGCGGCTGAATGCTCCCCTGCAGGAGCGCTTCTCGAAAGGTAAAGCCCCGGCAGCGGCGGATCACGCCGATCCGAGCGCGGCTCGAACCACGAAGATGACAGAGCCAACCCCGCTTAAGCGGTAATTAGGGCTCAGAACCTCGCCCTCCAGGAGAAGGACGATCTTATCCGCCAGCTCAGGCAGCAGCTCCGAGAGAAGGAGACAGTCCCCGTGGGCGGTGACCTCGTAGGCAGAAAGGACCCCGTCACCGACAGGGATTTGAGAGAGCATCTGAACGAGAAAAGCTTCGAGCGGAGTCACGCTGGGAGTTCCTGCCATAACCACATTGATAGGGGGTCAATGCCGAGATCAGAAGTGGGAGATCAGAAGGCACTGGTTGACCACCTGGTCAAGCAGGCCATCCAGAGCACCCTGAAGGAGGCAGGGCTCGCTCAGAACCATCCAGACGTCCCCAACTTCGCTGGCCTCGACTCATCCCCCTTCTCCAGAGAAATCAATGAGTATCCCCTCCTAAAGAAGTTCAGCGTCCCAAGGTTCGTCCTCTATGACAGAACCTCAGACCCAGCAGCACATCTCCGGCATTTCACCCAAAAGCTGTTCGTCTGGGGTGAAGTCGGATACCTTAATTGTAGAGTCTTCTCTTCCAGCCTGGGGGATCTCCCCCTCAAGTGGTTCTGTGCGCTCCCGGAAGGGTCGATCACTAGCTGGCCTCAGCTGCAGGACTCTTTCCTGGGAAAGTTGCAGGCGCACCGAGTCATCCCAAAGACTGACAGTGACATTATGGCCCTCAGAATGAGGTGGGGTGAAAGCGTCACTCAATTCGCGAAGAGGTTCTGGACGGTTTATAGCCAAATCGACAACTCCTCTGAAGATGTCGCGATCAGGTCCTTCCAGCATGTACTCCTGCCAGGGTGCGAACTCCGGAAAGAGCTCGTCCGAAACCCTGTGCTCTCCGTAACAGCCCTTATGGCCAAGGTGAACAAATACATCGAACAAGAAGAGGACGAGGCGCGGGCCAACGAGAGTTTTGGCGTCTCCAAGAGCCGGTCTCGGAACGAGAACCGGTCTCGGCAGGAAGATCGACCACGGCAGGAGGATCGGTCCTGGCAGGAGGATCGACTCTCCGGAAGAGAAAAGAGGACCTTCCGCAGAGAAGAGACGAGCCGAGACCACCACTCGGGTGGCCAGTCATCAGCTCCGACTCACACCTTGGGAGGGGGCAAGAGACACAGATCATCCTACTCTTCGCGCGAAAGGGTCAATATGGTTTTCAAAGAGCCGATTCACCAGATACTGTACAAGATCCAGGGGAAGCCGTTCTTTAAATGGCCGCAGCCCATGAAGAGCGACCCCTCCGAAAGAGATCAAAATAGGTTTTGTGCTTACCACAAGCAGAACGGGCATAATACTGAGGATTGTTACTCTCTCAAAGACCATCTCGAGAGGCTCGTCAAGGACGGGCATCTGAAGGAATACTGCAAGGGAGCAGACAGCAGGAGCAACGAGCGACCTCGGCGCCGAGCCGAGGAGAGTCATGACAGCGACGAGTCGGAGAGAATCATAAGCGTCATTCACCTGGCCCCCGCTAAGCAAGACAGCAGCCGGGCCCGTTCCGAGGCTAGGAGGGCCTCCCATGGGAAGCAGGTCATGGCAGCCGAGCTCGGACCAGCCTCCAAGAAAGCTCGAAAGGAGAAGCCAAAGATCTGGTTCTCAGACGAGGACCTGGAAGGAGTCCAGCTCCCCCACAACGACCCGCTGATTATGACCCTGAAGCTGGAGAGCTGCAAGGTGCAGAGGATTCTCGTCGACTCCGGCAGTTCATCCGAGATCCTTTACTTCGACTGCTTTACCAAGATGGGGCTCACTGAATGGGATCTCCAAGAAGCGCGGACCCCCCTGATAGGGTTCAGCGCGAAGCCCGTGTATCCAAAGGGAAGAGTCTCCCTCAAAGTCCAAGTCGGAGGCGCCACAGTAATGGCTGACTTCCTCGTCGTGGATGCGCCGTCCCCCTACAATGCCATAGTGGGGAGGAGTTGGTTGCACCAGATAGAAGCTGTTCCCTTCTCCTACCATCAGAAGCTCAAGTTCCCTCTGAAAAGGGATGGCAGGATTAAGGTGGTCACGGTCGAGGGTGACCAACAGATGGCCAAACGTTGTATGATGGCCGTCATGCCCGGCGAGGAAGAGCCAAAGCAAGTACATATGGCAGAACTGGAGGCCGAACTGGACGGAGTTGGCCGCGATCCAGAAGAAAAGAGCATTGAAGATCTCACCGAGGTCAGGATCGACCCCAGTGATCCCGAGAGGTACTTCCTACTTGGGAGTTAGCTCACCGAACTGGAAAGGTCCGAGCTGCTTAGCTTCATGTTGCGAAACAGAGAGGTCTTTGCTTGAACCCCATAGGAAATGCCTGGCGTGGACCCCGAGGTCATGAACCACAAGCTGAACGTGGACCCTCAAGTCAAGCCTGTGGTCCAGAAGGCAAGAAGATCAGGAGTAGAGCATTCTGCGGCCGTGATCGACGAAGTGGGGAAACTGCTAGAAGCAAGCACCATCAGGGAGGTCCAGTACCCGAAATGGTTGGCGAACACCGTGGTAGTAAAAAAGAAGACTGGGAAGTGGAGAGTCTGTGTCGACTTCACCGACCTTAACAAGGTGTGCCCCAAAGACTGCTTTCCACTCCCCAAGATCGACCAAATGATCGATGCCACCACCGGCCACGACAGGATGAGCTTCCTTGACGCTTACCGCAGCTATCACCAGATACCCATGTACGGGTCAGATGAAGAGAAAACGGCATTCATCACTCCCAGGGGGACCTACTGCTACAAGGTGATGCCGTTCGGACTGAAGAATGCAGGAGCGACCTACCAGAGGTTGGTCACCAAGATGTTCCGCGACCAGCTCGGCAGAACGGTCGAGGTATACATCGACGACATGGTCGTCAAGTCCATACAGTCTCACGACCATCTGACGGACCTCGGCCATGTGTTCGACGTTCTCCGGAAGTTCGAATTGAAGCTCAACGCCTCCAAATGCGACTTCGGAGTCGGCTCTGGCAAGTTCTTAGGGAGCCTTGTCACGAGGAGGGGCATCGAGGCAAACCCGATCAAATCTCCGTAATCCTGGGAATTCAAAGCCCGGCGACGACGAAGCAGGTCCAGAGGCTCACTGGCATGGCCGCCGCTCTCAACCGCTTCATCAGCAGATCCTCCGACAAATGCCGTCCTTTCTTTCAACTGCTGAAAAAGAACCTGAAGTTCGAATGGACCCCGGAGTGCGACTCGGTTCTCCAAGAGCTCAAAGCTTACCTGGCCTCACCTTCATTGCTGTCAACCCCGAAGAAAGGAGAAGCACTGTATTTGTACATGGCGGTCTCGGATCATGCTGTGAGCTCAGTACTAGTCAGAGAAGATGAAGGGCAGCAGAAGCCCATTTACTACACAAGCAAGATCCTCCTCGACGCCGAGACCAGATACTTGCAGATGGATAAGCTCGCACTGGCCCTCGTCAGTGCCTCTCGCAAGCTCTCACACTATTTCCAAGCCCACACGATAGTGGTGGTTACTGAGCACCAGCTCAAGTCTGTCTTCCGGAAGGCTGATTTCTCCGGACGAGTTTCAAGATGGGCAGTGGAGCTGGGACAGTACGACATCCAGTACCAACCCAGGACGGCGATCAAAGCGCAGATTTTGGCCGACTTCATCGTGGAGTTCACTTCACCGAGTTCGCTGCCGAGCCCACTCAACCCCGAACTGGGGGGCAGAGGTCATGAGGACTTAGTCTCGGGGACTGATTACGAGCAATCTCGGAACACGTTCTGTGATTCGGCTTGGAAGGTCTTCGTTGACGGGTCCTCTACCTCTAGGAGGGCTGGCGTCGGCGTAGTTCTCCAGTCTCCAGAAGGGCTAGTCATTGAGCAGGCCCTGACACTTGACTTCAGAGCATCAAACAATGAGGCAGAGTACGAAGCGTTGCTAGCAGGTTGAACAGCGCCAAGATTCTCGGAGCTCAACAGCTGGTGGTCTTCAGTGACTCACAGTTAGTGACAAGCCAGCTCACTGGAAATTACCAGGCTCGCGACGATAGAATGAGGCCTATTTGACCCTCGCCAAGAAGCCCCTCTCTGAATTCCAGGAAGCAGAAGTCAGACAGATTGGCAGAGATTCTAACTCACATGCAGACGCGCTCGCCAACCTAGCTTCCACCATCGAAGCTGGAAGAAAGAGGACTGTAGAAGTAGGCTCACTGGCATCACCAAGCATAGAGCTTCGCCCACCACGGCAAATCATGTGCATTGATCTCAGGCCCAGTTGGATGGACCCCATCATCGCGTACCTCAAGGACGACCAACTCCCTGAGGACAAAGCTCAAGCTCACAAAATCAGGCTAAGGGCAGCCCGGTTCTGGCTCTCTCCAGAAGGAAAACTGTACAGAAAGTCATTTACAGGCCCTTATCTCCAGTGCGTCCACCCGAGCCGAGTTGAAGACTTCCTCTTTGAGATACACGAAGGCATCTGCGGAAGTCACATCGGAGGAAGGTCACTCGCGTACCGGGCTATAAGCCAAGGATACTGGTGGCCATACATGCAGAAGGACGCACAGATGTACGCTATGAAGTGCGAGAAGTGCCAGAAGTTCTCGCACAATCTCCATCAACCTGCACAGGATCTAAGCCCACTCTCCAGCCCATGGCCCTTTGCCCAATGGGGGCTAGACATCGTAGGGCCCCTCCACCGAGCTCCAGGGAATAAGAGGTGGCTGATAGTGGCCACTGATTATTTTACCAAGTGGATAGAAGCAGAAGCATTATCTTCTATCATTGAGCGAGACTCCAAAAACTTCGTATGGAAAACATCATCACGAGGTTCGGCATCCCACGAATCTTGGTCTCGGACAACGGGACCCAATTCGACTCCAGCCTCTTCAAAAACTTCTGCAAGGAGCTCGGCATCAGGAACCATTACTCAACTCCAGCTGATCCCCAGAGCAACGGCCAGTCCAAGATCTCAAACAAAGTGGTCCTTGATGGACTCAAAAAGAGACTCGACGGGGCCAAAGGGAGATGGGTGGAAGAGCTACCCAGTGTTCTGTGGGCGTACAGGACTACCCCGAGGCGCTCCACTTTGGAAACTTCATTTTCCTTGGCATATGGAATGGAGGCCGTGATCCCGCTTGAGATCGGCCTTCCAACGCTCAGATCCGAACTTTTTGACCAAAGCCAGAACGATAAGAACCTGACTCTGGGTTTGGATCTGGCCGAACAGCGCAGAGAAGCAGTGTTCATCCGTTTAGCAGCCTATCAGCAACGGCTCGCAAAATATTACAATCAGAGTGTTCGGGAAAGGAAGTTCTCCATTGGAGAACTGGTCCTTAAGAAGGCACTGCCTGCGGACAAGGATCCGAACCAAGGCAAGTTGGCTCCAAATTGGCGCTGCCCGTTCAAAGTGGTCTCGACCGCTGGCCGGTCCGCGTACAAACTCGAGGATATGGAGGGAAAGCAACTGCCACGACCATTAAACGCCTCGCACCTCAAAAAGTTTTACTTTTGAAATGTACTCAGTTTATGCAAATCAATGAAGACCATTTCTTCTCAGTTTCTCTTACTTTTCTAAGTCAAGGACCGCGGCAATACCGTAATTCTCCAGCTCGGCAGCAGTGCGCACGGTCATCCTAGCTTTGGAAATAAAATCGGCAAATGAATGACTTCGCCCTCTCCAGCTCGGCAGAAACATCTCCATTCATGCGATAAGCGCATCTCGGCCCTCGCGCCAGAAAGCCAGCACGGCCTCTAGTGATGAGCCAGGGGGACATCTCCATTCGTGCGATAAGCGCATCTCGGCCCTTGCACCAGATAGCGAGTACGGCCCCTGGTGACGAGCCAGGGGGACATCTCCATTTGTGCGATAAGTGCATCTCGGCTATCGCGCCAGATAGCCAGCACGGCTGCTGGTGACGAGCCAGGGGGACATCTCCATTCGTGCGATAAGCGCATCGCGGCCCTCGCGCCAGATAGCCAGCACGGCCCCTAGTGACGAGCCAGGGGGACATCTCCATTCGTGCGATAAGCGCATCTCGCCAGATAGCCAGCACGGCCCCTGGTGACGAGCCAGGGGGACATTTCCATTCGTGCGATAAGCGCATCTCGGCCCTTGCGCCAGATAGCCGGCACGGCCCCTGGTGACGAGCCAGAGGGATCACCCTACTTACACATCTAGTCGCTGGGCAGCTATCCTAAACAATGCGGTCCCGGACTACGGCAGCTCGGCACTTACAGAGCTCATACAGTTGTACAAAAAAGAAAAAGCAAAAGGAGTTTTCTTTCCACTTTTTAGGTAACATAATTTGTTCGCCATTACAATGCGGAAATAACTCAGTGCCTTGGGTCACCCCTACAGTAGAATGGGGATCCTACATCGCATTCTAAGGGCTACAGCTATTGATCGCGGCTAATTGATCGCGGGTTCCCATGGTATGGGGAGCTCGGCCATGTAGCCGAAGCAAAACACTTGGCACATTCAGATCAAACAAAAGTGCAAGAAAAGAGGAACACAGAATATACACAAAGAAAGGTTTTCATTCAAAGCAAAGAAGTTTTCATTGAAAAAGATAAGGTTCCTTACATAAAGGGCGCCATGCGCCTGAGCAAAAAAAGAAAAAAAATCACATCAATGCAAATAGAAGGGAAAGCAAAGGCAGAGGGGCTTCACGCGGCAGGCGCAACGTCATCCGCAGGCGGAGTCACGGCGGCAGGAGGGGCTTCGGATGTGGAAGCCGACGTCGTGGTTGCGGCGACAGCAGGCGCCTCAGGTGCAGATGGGGGGAGTTCCGGTTTCGGCTCAACCGCAGGGGCGGTTCAGTTCCTGGGCGCGGATATTCATCTGGGCTCGTGTATGTAGGATGATCGTTGGGGACCCCCGCCTTCTCCAGGGCCGCCTTCCACCCCATCTCCCAAGACGAGACTCGTATATCGTCGACCTGCGCCGCATACTCCTCGCCCGCCACGTCAATGCCGTCCTGAAAGGCAGCACTAACCTCGGCTTGATTTTTGAACTCAAGTTCAAATTTCTGCCTCTTTAGGTCGGCGATCCTCCTTTCCAGCTCGGCCTCCCTCCTCTTGACCTGATCAAGGGTCGACTTCACCTTGTCAAGCTCGGGGAAGAGGGTTCGGTGCGTCCCCTCATAGTCCCTCACCCTCGCTTGAGCCTCCTCCAAGGCTTTCCTGTGCTACTCACAGTTCGCCTGGACCTAGAGATGTCAAGTGGGCCGTGCCGGCCCGGCCCGCTAGTCAACGGGCCGTGGCACGGCACGGCCCGGTCAACGGCACGGCCCACTAGGCACGGCCCATGATGCGGGCCGTGCTGGGCCAAGCCGCGCAGGCCCGCTGGCCCGTTAGGTACGGCCCGCCAGGCCCGCCGGCCTAGTGGGCCAGCCCTTGTGGCCCGCCAGGCTCGCCAGGATCGGCCCGCCAGGCCCGCTAGGACGGCCCGCCTGGCCCGCCAAAAAAAATTATTTTTTTATATATTTTTTTAAATTTATAAAAATCTAGTTCCCAGCCAACTAACAACCCTAGGCATTTTCTAATAAAAAAACACTTACATAACTTGGTAAGGTAGGACTTTAGTGTAAATTAGTCACACTAATAAAGAGGGGCAATGTGTTTTTGGGGATAAGTAATAAGGGGAGTGTTTTGGTGTGACGCACTTACCTTTACTAAATTTGCCCCGGCCCCTTGCCTTCAATAATTTTATTTTCTTCAGAGATATTTGAAAATCTCAAATGAAATTCCCTACCTGCATTCATCTATATTCAAGAACCCCTGAGCATTTGAGAAGTTGAGATTCTTTATAGGTTGGAAAGCTCAGGATTAAACACAAGAATATGTTCATAATTCAGTCATTTATGTTCAATATAATCTCGTCACATGTACCTATAACTCCACTCTCGATCACATCACATGAAGCCATATATTTACATTGATATGAACACTAGGAAAAAGAAGTAAAAAATATGTAACCATGATAAAAGATAATAAGAATTATTGACTAAGACTAAAAACCCATAACTAAAAAATAAAGAAATTGATGCAAATCTAAATAAAATGAAGTCCAAGGTTGTGGTTTCATGGTGGGTCATTTGGAAGACTTGAGATGATTATTGATAAAAGTAGAAATATTTAACCGCGCTAAGTTCTTGTTTAAAGTATGATAATTCAGCCAAAAAATAGAAATTGAGTTTGCCATCTCAATTGAAATATCCTTAACCATGGCATTTCAATTTGGCTGAAAAATGAGTAGAAAAAAGGACATGATATGTTTTTTTTTATATTTCAGGTTGTTTGAATGAAAGAGTAAAAAGTTGGATAAAAAAGGTGTTAGCTTCTCATCATCATCTAAAGTGGTTAAGTTCTCATCATAATGTAACTAATAGTTTAATATTCATGGTTAGGTTCACATCCTCATCTAACTAGTTTTAATATTGTTTGAATACATAGTAGTATACAAAAGTTAGGTAGTCTAGTGGTTGTGTTTATCTTTTACAACCTAATGGTTGTGAGATCGAGTTCACTCAAACACATTTATTTTTAAAAATCTATACAACCTAATGGTTGTGAGATCGAGTTCACTCAAACACACAACCTAATGGTTTTCCCTGGTGGGCCGTGCCGTGCCGGCCCGCTAGCTGGGCGGTCTCAGTTTGGGGAGGGCTGTGCCGGCCCGGCACGGCCCGTTTGACATGCATACCTGGACCCGCTTGAGCTCGGTATGGCACTTCTGGACTCGCTACACCGAGACCTGGGCCATCTGCACGATCTGCAATAAAATCAAACCGCCAGTGAGCAAAAGCTATAGTTAAAAGGGAAAATGTTAGAGAAGGTTGTACTTACGCTCAAGCTCGCCTTTATCCGTCGTCTAGCTCGTCATACTTCTCCATATCCTGTGGCAGGGCGCAGGCACTGCCCAAGCAGGCAATCACCAGCGGCCCCCCGGAGAGGCGGTCCTCCATCGTCATCGGTCTCCCGGGCTGGAGCATGAAGCTCGGCCTCCAGGGGGCAGGAGAAGCCTGCGCTTCCATGCCAGCTGCTGAAGACTCCCCCGCCGAGCCTTCGATCTTGGCCCTTTTCCTGGCCTGGTCATCCCCCTGCGTGGCCAGGGGGGAGGTGACCACGGGAGTTCCGGTCCCGGTCACGGCGAGCGGCATCGGAGTCCGAGCAGGAGGAACCACAGTGGAAGAAGAAGGCACGCTTGACGAAGAGGGCGCGCGAGAAGAAGACGAAGCACCCCGACCTCTGCCTCCCACGGGCAGGGCCTTGAGATTCTTGAAGACCGGTTTCGGACGAGTCCTCTTCATCGCTTCCACTGAATCACTCTCTGATGACAAGACAATCATTCCGATCGTCTCGGCGTTATCCTCTTCGAATCCCAAGGTGGATGTCTCAGAGTTGGATGTGGCACGGCCCTCAGAGTCAGTCGCGGTCTGCTCCTCCTCCCCTCTACTCTCCTCCTCTACTTCCGCCGTGGCTTGTGTACGGTGAGCGGTATACTTCTTGTAGCCGCGGTACCTGGGCTTGTACCCCAGCAGCTTCCACGCTGACCTGTCCTTGTGGCCGTGGTAGCTCTCTAAGGCCCGGATCCAAGACTTGTTCAGTTTCCAGCTGTCTCGGCCAGTAGCCGCCCTCCTCTGACAAACACCTGCGGAGTAAACGATCAACATAAGCCTGGCAATACAAAGAAACAGAAAATATAAAGAGGCGTGCTAGGACTGTAATTACTTGGAGGGGTGCCGAAGTGACGGGGAATCTTGAAAAATCTCTCCGCGATGGGCTCGTCATCACTGAACTCCCAGTTGCCCGTAACCATCAAACAGTCGTCCCCGGCATACTTATTGGAATCCTCCAGGGTTTGTACAAATGGCCTCCGACCCGGTTTGATGCGGAGGTAATACATATCCTTCCCGGATTTGCATATGTCATAGGCATCCTCGATATCGTGGACGCCGAGACCAATGCCCAGGATCGTATTGAGCGCGTCCGTGCCCATTACAATCTTGAAACTGTTAGGCATCAGCTGGCAGGGGCAGAGGTTCCATGCCCTGAGGCATTCCCTAAGTAGAGGGCGAAGGGGAAACCTAACCCCGCCCTCGATTACGGCCACTAGGGGGAACGGCATCCAGCCGTTGTAGAAGTCACCAAGAATATGAGCAACAAGAGGGGCCGCCATGACTTGGACCCCATCTGGTATGTTATACCTAACCCTAAGGTCCGCTAACCCCCTCTTAGACTCTATCCTGTGACTGTAAATACCCATCTTTCAAATGGAAAAACTAGAGGAAGGAAAGAATATGTTGGAAGCAAAAGAAAACCCTAGACAGAGCCCTAAGCACAGGAAGAAACAGGAATGAAGGGGAGAAGACTTATGAAAGGCCAATAGCAGAACAATAGTCAGGCCAGCGAGAGCAAAACCCTAGCAGCACCTCCCTCCGGCAAAGGCTCTGGGAAATCTCTGCAGCAGTCTCTCTCGTTCAGGGAGGCGAAAGCAGAGAAGGAAGAAGAAAGTTCTGGAGGCGAAAGCGAAAGCGAAAAAGCTCTGGGAGGTGAAAGCAAAACAGAAGAAGAGAATTCTGGAAAATGAAGATAAGGAAGGAAGAAGAAGAGAAATGGGGGCCTCCCCTACTTATAGCCAAAAAATAAAGCGCCTAATTATGGCGCCTTTTCGAATTTCGAAGAAGGCGCGTCTTTTCGCTGCGCGCGCCGCCATAAAAAGACGGGCAAGCCAAACCGAAGGAGACATGTGGAAGCGCCAGCCTAATTTCCATGCGCCATTTAAATGCCTCGGACACCAAAGCGACAGCGGATAAAGATAAGGCGCCCGCAACTAAAGCCGTAATGGGATTTCAAAACCATGAGCCGTTTGGGCTTCCTCCGGATCCAGATGCAAGGGTAGTGCGGCATGCCACATCTCGGCAATCCTTCTACGAGTCCTTGTCAGCTTCCGACCTCAAAGAGTTGGGATACTCTAAGAGCTCAAAAGCTGGGGGGCAATTGTGTGGGGATGTTTTCACTGAACCGAAATCAGAGCTAGTCCTGTTCTTAAGACAGCTTAATCATAACTCCACTCGGCCAAGACGGATCGTGGCTAAAGGGTCGCGGCACTCGCCGAGGTGAGCACACCCGAGGTCAGGTGGCACGTGTCGTTGCAGCCGACCTCGGCACGGCGGATTTGACAGACGCTGATGGAACTGTTTGCAGGACGAAGGCACGTGTTAAGGCGTGCCATGCGATCCATCACTCCTGACAAAATGGCGTTATGCAGAGCACGTGCGCCCCCAAAGCATGGCTCCAGGCCAGGCCCGATGGGACTAGGCCCGAAAGTCAGCCACCGCATGGCCCGATAAGATTGGCATTTAATGAGGCATGGGTAGGTGAGGCTAGCATTTAATGAATTGTGGGCTGAGTGGACAGGGCCACTCGAGTGGCCAGGCCCATTTTAGAACTCACCCATGCAAGCGGACTTTCTCTCCTATAAATAGCATCTCCATCTCCATTCTAAGGTACGCAACCCATAACGCATACACTTACTCTGCAATTTTCTCTCCATCTCCCTTATTCAGTCCCTGAACTGACTTAAGCATCGGAGAGCCTTGTGCTGCCCACAGCCAGGGTCCTCTGACGTGTTTTCTCTCTTCCTCTACAGGTCTAACCGGAGCCCATGATCATCCTCATCCAAACCACCCAAAACAGGAGTCCTAATCCCTGATTCAAAGTCCGTAATTTTTAGGCACTTACAATTGTTATGTCCCAAACAGCGAGAACCCTAGCTTCCATTGTTGTTATCTATAAGTAAGAATTGCACCAAAAGGATGTGAAAATAGTATATTCTCAAATGATGAAGAGATTGCATGAAACAACCATAAGGCTTTGTTGAAAGGTAAAAGAGATCAAGGTTTATAGACTTGCATGTGAAACTGTTTCTCTAAGCATATAAAGAGATACATACTAATGAAGCCAAAGCTTGTTCGTTTAGAGAGGATTGAGAATTCTCCAAACATTCAGTGTCTCTCATTATAAAGAGTGTGGAGGAATGATGTCTTGGAAAATAGAGTTCATATCAATTGAAATCAAGGTCATATATCCAATCTTCATCTTTCTTTTTCTCATTCCAAGAGATGGAAGTTATTTGGCGGATTTGCTAGCATGGGTGTGAAGCAGTCTCTACTATATGTAGAAAACCAACTTAAGGTGTCTATCAAACTTCAGGTAACCAACTTGTTTCCTTGGGTTTCCTTCTCTTTGGTATTTCTTCTTTTTTACGTTGAATACTACACTATTCATTTCAAGAGAAGGAAAAACTAGCATTGTTTTCTTCAGAATTGATAGTACTCCTATGAGAATAATGATCAGTATTATTGCATGCATTGCCTTGGAGAGCAACCTGTAATTCAGTTCAAAGTTCCCTATCTTCTTTCCTTTTAAGAGCGATATTTGCTTGGGACTTTTTAATTATTTAGGACCTGATGTTGGGGAATATGACTGGAAGCGGTAGGAAATTAGAGAAGCTGGACCTTTGGACTTCGACGCATGTTATGTCTTCTATACCATTACATCCACATCCTTCTTGGGTGGATTTTTCACCTGCATCCGAAATAGTTGGCCACACTGTGGATGTGGTGTAACCCAAAAATCACTAATTAGAATTGTTTTTCCTGCCTGCATGATTGGTACACATAAGATTTGGACTTAATAGAGAGAATAATCAATGTATAACTTTACTTCCAAATGTCCATCATGTAGTGGTTGATTGTCCAGGCGACAAGCAGGGGTTGTGACCTGTGATACATCTATGTGTTAAGGTCAATGTTCACCCTCGCTCATGAGGGGTTATAATTGTGGTCGAGCCCTCGCCCCCACCATAAAACTATTGTTGTGCCATTTCCTATCACCAATTGGTTTTAAGATAAGTGGTAGCTCAGTGGGGTATAAGATCCTACAAGTGGTGTCAGAGACTAGTAGGTCTGGTGTTCAAGTCACAGGACACGCGTTTTGCGAGTTGCGCAGTAGGAGTCGAGGCAGGTGTGCCGTTGAGGGATGGATTGTTGAGGTCAACGTCCACCCTCGCTCCTGAATGGTCATAATTGTGGTCGAGCCCTCGCCCTCACCATAAGATTATTGTTGTGCCATTTTCTGTCACCAATTGGTTTTAGGATAAGTGGTAGTTCAATCGGGTGTAAGATCCTACACTATGACTGTTGAGTGACACATTTTGACCCATTTGAGTTGAGTGGCATGCATGCCATGTGTTCAACGCCTGTGGGTATGTGCATGAATTGTCATACTCTGGAGAGTTGCAAATAGTTCTGACTTTGGAAATATAGCAAATGAATAATCTCTCCCATTTGCAGGGCAATCCTTAATTGAACAGATTTTTTTCAGCTGGTCGCTTTGATTTTTAGGACGTTGAAATCCAAGGCGAGACCTAATCTGTTTCAGGTGCAATGAAGGCTAGCTGCAGTAGATTGCTCTCATTAATTAAGCCTTTAGGTTGTTTGCCACTTCGCTAGTCCATGAAAAGAAAGGATGCATACAATGTAGGAGGTTGGTCCTGTTAGCAAGCAATTTGAGCAATGCATACAATTTGAAATGGATGACTTTTGAAAGTGTGGACACAACATTTACATTTATTATTTCAGGCAAAATCTCTTACAAGGTGTTTCTCACATATTCTGGAATACATCTTATTCACATATTTTCCTTCTCTGCAAGTTCAAATGTTGACGGAAAAGGGCAGATAAGATAACAGGCATCATTACATGCAAACAACTTCTTTATATATGATTGTCCAAAAAAGAGAAAGACTATCTTGGTTTTGGTTTGAGAAGAAACTACTGTAACTGTTTTTCCTTGTTTTCTCCTGTGTCTCCTTTTTGGTTTGACTAGCCTCACAGCGGTCTGTATATCTAGTAGCTTTCTAACTTAAAGTCCTGTAGGGGAAGTGGAGGGAAAAGACCCTCTAAAGGGGGACATACGAGTCCATGGGGACAAAAAGGCTTTAGCTGCTGCTTAGCCACCACTAATCTTCAGCTTGCCTTCCATTTCAAATAGTAGGTAGGAAATAGAGAGGCAAGGATTGGAGCTTGAGATTGATTGCAGCTGGTATGTTGGAACCTTCTAGTGACTCCGGTCATCAAATGTGTGATGATTTTCTTATATGGTTTTCCAAAAAGAGAATGTATCCTGAGGTATTGTCTTCATTTTTGTTTTTCCACTAGCTGAATGTGAAAGCCATCTGGAAATGATAAACCAGGAGTTCGAACTATGTTACCTCCTTTGATTGGCATCCACCTGTTCAATTCAGTTTTAAAGGTTCAGTAGTCTCACATGTGCATGAAAATATGAGTGCATGAAAGAATGATAAGATCCTCAACTCCCGAGGATATGCATAGTATATCTCCAGGCCTTGATCAAGGTTTGAATCCAGATATGTGTTCTAGTGGAGTCAAGATGTATATATCCCACCCCCATGCAGTACAACATTGATCCCAGGTTTGGCCATTTTTGACATGGATATGGACTACTGCTGTTTTTCTTTCATTACCACCTAAATTGAAGGCATGAATAAAAGGGTCGTATTTGCTCAACATTGTTAATCAATGTTTTTTTTTTTTTTTTTTGATAAACTGGATCACATATTGATGTTCACCAGCTTTACGTCCTAAAGTCCTCAGAAAAAATTGCGTATCCTTGTGCTGAAGATCTTATAATTTATTTCAGCTGCATGTGTGATCCTGCTATTATGATTTGTATGCAGGTGGGAATGTGACCTTAAAATGCATGTGGGTACTGTTAAACTAAACTGCTATCCCTAATATGCTTGTGGGTGTGTGTCCAACAACCCTACCTGTATTTTGTGACCAAGCAGTGAAGGAAAACAGCCATCTGCATCTTGGTGAAATCTGTTCCAACACAAAATCTCATGCCACCACCAAAAGCCATGAAATGCTTAGACCCGCCATTTACTTCCATTCCCTGTATGGTAAGTTTCTTTAGAGAACTTTTTTTTTTTTTTGGGTCAATGCATTTGTTTCTATGGGAGAGAACAATTTGGAATAAGAAAGAAAGTGAAAGTAAATCCATGATTCAATTCTCTACTAGCAATGAGCTGCAAATGTGGAAAATCCAGTGCTTTATATCTTTGGATTGGAATGATTCAACTACAATACTCACCTCCCATCTCCCTGGCTTGAAGGCAAGTGGATCTTCGTATGTCGCAGGGTTTAAGTGGACAGCTGGTGGACAGACCATGACAGCCCAGCCTGCTGGAATTGTATATCCTGTGTCAATTGCAATTTGCAAAAATGTTGAGTCAGAACCTTGGAAAACTCATTGCTCAGACTTGTTACATGGTTGAGGGCAAGCTGCTTAGATTCAGTTTTCTAGTTACCAAGTACCTAGTTTATATAAAATCTACCAATTTTTTAAATTTGTAACTGTGATTTCAAAATTATCAACTTTTGGGGAAACAGAACAAGCCAAGTGGGCCATTGGTTTGTTGATATTTTATCTTTTGTGTGTTTTAAATATAGGTATTGATATTCCTCCACTGGAGTAATTTAACCCAATTATTTCAAAGTACCCATGTTCTTTAAAAATCTCCCAACCAAGCACCATGTACCAAATCCAATTTTAAAACTTGGAACTAGTGGAGCACCATTACTGCGGTTGAAAACTATTCCATTTTTTCCTAAGTTTGGAACTTACCTTTTACTTGAATATCTTGCAATGCTTTCCTGAAAATCCCTGGCACAATGTTTGCTAGCCTAACTGTTTCATTAATAACCTGCCAATATGGATGTGTGTGAAATTTAGCCACTGACAAGAATAACAATGAATATGCACCTACTAGTAGATATTATAGGGAGTACCAAGGAACTTCATTGATTCACCTGAGATGTATAGGTCATTGATTTGTACTCCTTCCATGTAATTCCAGAATCTATATTTTCCCTGCTTCTGAGAATTGCTTCGTGCTCCTCCTGATTAGAAGGCACCACGTGGGACAATGTTAATCAACAACATATGATTCAAAGCAAATGACTAGTGAAATATGGTTGGGCTCTCTAGAATGTACTGACTGTAATTTTCTCCAGCACTGCTGGATCGTCTGTAAGAAACTTTATCGCCAGTGTTAGAGCCAAAGATGTTGTCTCAAAGCTAGCAAATAGAAGCACAAACATCAAATCCAAAGCAATTTCTTCTGTCAGAATGGTTCTTTCTTTCTTCAACTCTTCCAAAACATAATCAAAGAAATCCCCATTGTGCTTTCCAGGTGAAGTTCGTCTCTCGTGAAGCATATTTTTCAGCATCTTCATTGCCTTCTTCCGTCCCTGATAAATGGAAGGTCAGGACTGACTGACAACCTCATCAATGAAGTACAAACATGTATTTGAGGTGCTGAAGATTTCACAGATGTTTCTTGCAAATACCTGCATGCATTTATGGTAAGCAGTGCCAGGAAGGTCCAAGGGAAAAGAGATCAGGCCTTGTATGAAGGCTACGAAATTCTCCCTCAAATTCTCGGAGGACTTGGATGGGTCATAACTGATCAGCTTTTTCGCCGTCAAGTCAAATATCATCTGTTATGACCAAATAACTACATTAATGAATGTAAACATTTCACTGGAATCCCAGAAGTGAAGATCCTCTAAACTTACTGTTGCAGTGGCTTCTTTTAACTCAATGCTTGGCTGCATTGCCCATGAAGATAGATTTATGTGTGCTGTCTGTTCTACTTGTGGTAGCAGCTTCTCTTTCAATCTTTCAGGGCCAAAGAGATTCAAAACCATGTTTTTGAGATACTTGTACATAAATCCATGTAAGGAACCCACATTCTGTCTGCCAAAGATGGCTGTGAAGGTGTCGGGGTACCAGCTCTGAAACAATCTTCCTTCTTGTTGGAAAATGAAATGATTGAGTTCTGGGTCAGTTGATACAATGACAGGCCGTCCCACCAGGCTGGTCCGAAACACTGGCCCATATCTAACAAAATGGCAGCAACCATATTATGTAAACTGTAAAGTCATCAAGTCAGAAAAAGTATATCAAAATTCACTTCTTTCAAATTGAGAAATTGGAGGCTGACTAACCTTCCCATTCTTTTTTTGACGAAAGGAGGAATGTCCGATGACGTGTTGGGTGCAAAGAACTGAAGTGTCTCTCCAAGAAGTGGCAAGCCCATTGAACCTGGAGGGAGCCTTCCATTGCATCTAGGATTCCTCCATCTGTATACCCAATGAGTGATGACTATGATGAGGAAGGCTCCAGTGCATAAACCAGCAGACCACATCTTTTTTTGTCTGTATATTTGGTTCAACTGCTCAAGAGCATATGTATTTTTCTTTGCAGACTTGGCACAGTTCTAAATAGGAGGAGAAGCTGAAGTGGGAAGGCTTGGAAAACTGAGAGTTGGGATGGTGTGTATACAGAGGAGGAGAAGATCCTGCTGGCATGTATATCAGAAAGCAAGAGACAGCTACTTAAATAGACTGGCAGGTTTAGAAACAGGTAACATAAACTAATAGGTATGAGTTTGGCTTCTTTTATTTTTTGTGTAATTGGTTGCTGAGAAAGCTGTAGAAGTGGTTGGAGATCAGAATAGTAGATATAAAATTTTTCCTCCTAGACCACTTATCCTTTGTCAACGGGTTTTATTAAAATCTAGATGCCTTATTAAGCCTACCATGAACAGGGCATGATGATGATGTTTATAGGATGCTACTTGTTCCTTCAGTTGTTAGACAGCTCGTCTTTTTCCCAGTATACTGATCCACGTCCCATGTATTTCTTAAATCGAAAAGTAGTTCATCTGTAGCCCTTTGGCTCAGGGTTTACCTATCTCAAGGCGACTGTGCAACAGTCATTGCCGTTTTGCAAAAGGAGACCACGAGGCACAAATGTCGCGTTTTTTTTTTAAGGGGGGCAGCAGACCTCTTCCCTAGATTTGAGAAGATAGAGGTTCAAAGGATCTGAGATCAAGAACAATCTTCAAGGCAACATATAATACTTGAATTCGTGGGCTTCACCAAACTTCTAGATCTCCCCAATATCTATGCTAAATACTCTTTTTAGGATTGTAGGATCTATATGATGGGGATGGCAAGAGGGAAACCAATGCCAATCCATCCCCTGTTTTGTTGTAATCTTTTCTATAATTAGTCCTTGAGCAGATAAACCTATGACTGTATCTTTTCATTGCCTATGTGGTTACACCAAATGGATCAGCTCTAGATTTGCATGCAACTACATTTTTATAGGTCAGTGAATATTCTTGAGAAGATAAACCTATGATGCCTACACAGTTGTATCAAATGGGCTCTATGCAGACACGTGTAGGTCTGTGATTATTGCTTACTATTCTAATTATTTTATAGCTTAATATATGGTAGTGGGGTAGATGGGTCTAAGAAATGAGAATTAGGAAGGGGTGTGGAGCAGGAAGAACATAGGGATCCTAGAGCTTTGTCTGATTTTGGAATGAGTGTTTTCTCATTAAGCTTGCCACAATGTTACCCTTTGTTTATACTTAAACTTGTATTAACGCTGTTTGGGGCTTCCAATGCCAATTTTTTTACATATCTTTAAGCCCTTTTCAAGGAGTTTGCCATGCTAATGCATGCCTTGGGCTTCTCAAGGCCTGTTCCTATCTGGTGAGTTATTTGCTTAACCGTTTGGTAAGGGGTTAGGAAGGTATTCCCTCAAGAGGGGTGCAGGTTAGAGTTAGACAGCTCATCATGTGGGAACTCGGTGTTCTTGGCGTGGCCATAGAATGTGCCTCACCAAGTCAAAAATCCTTAGAAAAACAAATAGAAAAGTGCAGATGCTTCAAAACTCTGGTGAACTCATTAAGGAATTTTGTTTATTTATTGTTGTTGCTTTCTGTGTTGGTAAGCCTTGATCTAACGCATGACATCAAGAGGATCCTAAGAGGTCTGAAACGTTGTAACGATTGTAGTGTTTCAACCACATCAATAGAAAATAAAATATAAGTGGATTATGATGGTATTTTATTTCTAATGGCTTGGTAGAGCATTTTTTTTTAACTTTTTATGTAAAAAGGAGATTTTTTTTTCGAATGTTGCTTTTCGACTCTTTTTTTTTTTTTTTTTGAAAAAGAAAGAGGGGGTTTTAAATTTATGTACTTTTGATATGATAGGCGGTCTTTTCTTGTCTGAATAATGAAAGCTCTACTTCACTTTACTTCAATTCACCACCCATCCAAATACGTCCACTGTAGTTTCATTCAAGTGCAACTTGAAATAAAGTAAGTGCAATGTGGCACCTGTCTCATGTTTTGAGTCTTTCAGCAGTAGTATTTATATATTACAAAAACTATTGTGCAACTCAAGAATTTATAGGGACAACTTACTTCTAGTCTTCTGATCTGATTTAAAGTGATGATTGTTAGTTGTGAATTGATTTTTGTTACTTACCATTGAATTTAAAATCTTAAATTTGATGATGAAGAATGCTAGCTGGTTTTTATTTTTGGTGGGTAGATTACTAATCTACATTGTATTTTTGTATTCTGTAAGCTCATGTTTGGCACCTTTATTTCCAGTCTCTACTTATCTAAATGTCTAAAAAGGATAGATGTTATAAAAATAAGAGCGTTTGACACAACATTCTAGCCTCAGTCCGTTTTAGACATTTAGAGGCAAATCCTTTAAAATCCAAATGCTAAAAAATGGGCAGCTGAAAAATAGAGCTTTGGCCTCTTCTTTGTATGACTTTTTTTTATGGCTCTACTTTTACTGGATCTGTTAGAAAAAGAGTAGAGATAACAAACATGGCCAAATCTAGTGGCAAATAAGACTGTCAATTCAGCCCTTTTATAATTTCCTACAATTTACATTTTCATGAGTACTATGCAAGGCAGAACTTTGTAACAATTTCATCCACCGGAATTAGAAATGCAGCAATTTGCAGGGGACTCCAAAACCTGCAATTCCCCAGCCAATCTACAGATTGGATGTACTCCCAAAATCATACTGATCACACAGTTCCAAATTAGGAATGCACAAAAATTTTAACTGGCTATTTGATGATCCCCAATTGGATGTTTAAAACCACATGTAAAAAAAAAAAAAAAAACATCTAATTATTGTGACTTTTGAGTGATACTTCATCTACTGCTGGGTCCATGACTTCGATTTCGGAGATTGGCATGTCTGTGTGTTGAGATGGGTTTGTTCTGCGACTGTAGAGAAGAAATGCTTGGAGCCCATGTGCCTAGTTCACATTGAATTCCTAAAATTTTACAGCAAAAGGGAGTTTCATCACTACACCAAAAATGGAAAATTAAAACGAATTACCGTTCCTAATCCGTTCATCCGTTCCAATTTCCTGTTTTTGGAACGGATGAACGGAATATGAAGGGTTTAGGAACGGATTAACGGAGTAGGAACACACGGAATAGGAACGGTAATCCGTTCCAATTTTCCATTTTTGGTGTAGTGCATGGAAAGAAATAATAAAGATACACGAGGAGACATTACTTAAAATCCTCACATTTTTAGCTCATTTGATAGAAAGACATTACTTAAAATCCAAAAATTAAAATTAATTGGCCCACGGTGGCCGCCCCCCCCCCCCCCCCCCCCCCCCCCTTCCTTTTTTATCTGTTCACATTATAGTCATTTATTCAGCAAAAAAAAAGAGATAAAATAAGTATCCAGTTGTCCCTTCTTTTATATATTATTGTATATCTTAATTAGATTTGATAAGAGAGATGGGAGACTATTGTACAATTGTGTTGATATTCTTAAGTTGTCTAAGAGAGTGGCATTTCAAAATATGGTTAAGAAACTAGTTATGTCATTTTTAATAAGTTGTCAAAAGATCATATGCTTAAACATATGTAAACAACTTGGTGGAGGAGTTTGTGGTTCAGATGTACTTGTGTCGATTCTCAGAAGACTATTTCAAATGTTTACTCAATGGACCCATTTCTTGCGCCTCAAGTGGGTGGCAATGGCAAGATGCTGGGAAGTTCAGACAATGGGGTGGTCTCCTTGTACTCGCACCTACGCACACTCCATTGATAAACTTTTTTCATGGGTTTGAATTCAACTTCTCATGGATGGGTCAAGCCAGTGCCGGCTCGAGATAATTCGAGGCCTAAAGCGACGATAATAAATTAGGCATTTTCTATATTTTAATATTATTATAAATATTTTATTTAATTTTTCTTTTTTTTATGATGCAAACTTACTAATTAAGTTTTTATATTCAAGTTTTGCTAACCTATCTTAAGCCACCTCCAAAACCCACATGAGAATTTTGGGCCATCCCAAAACTCACATGGAAATTTTGAGTCACAAAATCCAACTACCTATTTAGCTCCAACCCTCCCGCACCATGAGTCAGGACCATCCAAGATGGACTTCAGAGGTGTGCCCTACGTATTGGATGTTCCAAATACACATTACTCATATGCATTGTGGACAAGTGAATAAATTCCGGCGGAGGCCCATTGTTTATCTTAAATTTTAAGATCTATTATTAGGGTTGAAACCCCAAGCTATAGATTTATTACAACCACATCATGGATCAAATTTGAATGGCCCCTATTGAAATAGGATGCACAAAAATAATGAGAAACGCTTGTGAAATAAGTTCATGACTAAATGTATGGCTGATATTTGATACACATGGACTGCTAAAAATATAATGGTGTGTTATCAATTGAACTCCTAGCCATAGAAATATAATGGGCAGAGTTAAAAATATAATCAGGGCCGGCTCACCATATAGTCAGGTGAAGCAAGTGGTGGGGGCCTCACCATGAGGGGGCCTCATAATTTTGTTGGATTAGTAACATTAACATGATAGAGCTAAAAGAGAAAATCATGGTACATTTAAAAACCAAAATCAGAGAAGATAAACGAAGAAGAACAAGAAAAGGAAACAGAAGCACTATTCTAAAATAAATCCGTTTTTAAAGGTATCAAATCTTACTGGGAATCATCTGAAATGAATTCAAATGAACTCGAGCTAGAAGATAAAATCGATCACAATTTGACCCGTTTTCTAATGAAACTGAAATCATTGAAAAATTCCATCATTGGAAAAATTTTATAAAATCAGAATTACAAATAAGTCCTTTTTTATAGAAAATACCGTGTTTTTCATAAAATGGCATTTCAAATCAACCTTGACTCGTGGGGTCCACTAATTAGGATACTATTGAGTCTTTTCCAAACTCATATATTGCTTATAGAATACTATTAACAGTACCTGTTACAGTTGCCTCCGCCGAAAGAAGTTTTTCAAAATTAAAGTTAATAAAATTTTATCTACGATCAACTATGTCACAAGAGAGATTAAGCGATTAGCCATTTTATCTATTGAGAAGAAAATTTTGGAAAACCTTGAATACAAAAACTTGATCAATAATTTTGCATCACAAAAGACAAGAAATGTTAAATTCACTTAAAAAAAAAAAAGAATCCCTCAACAAGTTCTAAAAAAAAAAACAAAAACCCAAAAAAAAAAAACCCAAATTTTTTTTAAGTCCGCTAATGTACTACTCATAGTGTACATTGCCGGTCCCAAGACCGAATTAAGGACAGTGTTTTCTCATGTCACACAAAAAAGCTAGGGGCCTCATTTATACCTTTCGCCTGGGGCCACATATTGTCTTGAGACAGCCCTGAATATAATGGGCATAAATGACACTTTAAAGGCCCCATGAAAATCTTGGTCATATCTTCTCAAATTATTATGGGGCCTTATATTTTGGGGAGAAAAAAAAGGGATGGCAATTAACGAGTTTTCTATTTTAAAATTTTAAAAGATGTCATTTGCTATTATGGGGCCTTTTTTTGTGCCTTATTTTTTGGGGCCTAAAGCAATTGCTTTCTTGGCCTTATGGTTCGGCCGGCCCTGGGTCAAGCACACATTAATGATTCTGTTTTTTGCTCTCTTGAATTTAGGACTGCTGTTTGTTTCCAAACCATCCAATTCATGGCAATGATCTGCAGCATTCTAAAGCGTCCGATCGAATGGGGATTGTGATTGGTTGGCCCAGATAGTTATTGCATATAAAGCACTTCAAAAAAACTTTAAAAAAAATGGAAGAATCATAAATATTTCTCTATTAATTTTAAACATTTCTAAGTTTTTTTCTTCTTTAGAAACCAATGGATCGATGAGTTTGAAACAATCTATATTACTAAAGGGATGTATACACTTCCTGGAGGAGGACACTTGGCATGTCTTGGAGATGGACATGTGGCAGCAGCCAGCCTAAAATGGTATTCTGCTAATCTCTCATTCTCCATCTAAAATTTCTCCATCTCTCCCTCCCTAAAATCTCTCCTTCTCCATGCTAATGCAATCCCTAAAATCTCTCATTCTCCATCTAAAATTTTACTTCCAAGTCAACCACACAAAATGGGGAAGAGGAAAATCCCAAATTGTAACGGATTGAAATATAATCCTTAATTCCATAGAAGAAATCTGTGCTCTCTGTGGGGCCCACTTGGGGCCTACATCACTGTCAAGGTTGGGACCCACTGATCATCCTTACCAATTCAACACGAACCCATAAATTTTAATGGCTTAAAAAAAAAGAGACAAATAGAGTGGTCGATTGTGGGCCCAATTGGTCAGAATGGGTGCAAACCTACATGGATCCATTGTGATTCAGGGGAGATCTCTGTTTTTTATCCATTTGGATATCATCTACACATCTAGCAAGACATTTCTGTCACACCTTTGTGATTTGATTAAAATTATTTTATCAATTAATTCATGGGTCCCGGCCCGCATCATTTGATTTTATGGACGGTTAGAATAAAGATGGTGGACCCCATTCATCTGGGTCCCACATAAAAATATTTGGTCAATTTTTTAGGTCTACGATCATTTGATCCTTTGATCTTTTTAAATCAATTCATGGGTCCCATCCCACATAATATGCTTTTTTGGATGGTTAGAATAGAGATGGTGGGCCCCATTCATCTGAGGGGTTCCACTTAAATAGGTTATGTTTGGTTAATTTGTGAGGTCCGCATCATTTGATTTTATGGACGGTTAGAATAAAGATGGTCGACCCCATTCATCTGGGTCCCACTTAAAATATTTGGTCAATTTGTTAGGTCTATGATCATTTGATCCTTTGAACTTTCTTAATCGATTCATGGGTCTCATCCCACATAATATGATTTTATGGATGATTAGAATAGAGATGGTGGACCCCATTCATTTGGGGGGTTCCACTTAAATATGTTAGGTTTGGTCAATTTGTGAGGTCTATGATCATTTGATCCTTTGACCTTTATCAAGCAATTCATGGGTCCCAGCCCGCATCATATGGTTTCATGAATGGTTAGAATATAGATGGTGGACTCCATTCATCTTTGGGGTCCCACTTAAATAAATTAGATTTGGTCAATTTATGAGGTCTATGATCATTTGATCTTTTTGGTGGACCCCATTCATCTGGGTCCCACTTAAAAATATTTGGTCAATTTTTTAGGTCTACGATCATTTGATCCTTTGATCTTTTTAAATCAATTCATGGGTCCCATCCCGCATAATATGCTTTTTTGGACGGTAAGAATAGAGATGGTGGGCCCCATTCATCTGGGGGGTTCCACTTAAATAGGTTATGTTTGGTTAATTTGTGAGGTCTATGATTATTTAATCATTTGATCTTTATCAAGCAATTCATGGGTCCATCCCACATCATATTATTTCATGGATGGTTAGAATATAGATGGTGGATCCCATTCATCTTGGGGGTTCCACTTAAATAGGTTAGGTTTGGTCAATTTGAGAGGTCTATGATCATTTGATCTTTATCAATCAATTCATGGGTCCCGGCCCGCATCATTTGATTTCATGGACGGTTAGAATAAAAATGGTGGACCCCATTCATCTGGGTCCCACTTAAAAATATTTGGTCAATTTGTTAGGTCTATGATCATTTGATCCTTTGAACTTTCTTAATCGATTCATGGGTCTCATCCCACATAATATGATTTTATAGACGATTAGAATAGAGATGGTGGACCCAATTCATTTGGGAGGTTCCACTTAAACATGTTAGGTTTGGTCAATTTGTGAGGTCTATGATCATTTGATCCTTTGACCTTTATCAAGCAATTCATGGGTCCCAGCCCGCATCATATGGTTTCATGAATGGTTAGAATATAGATGGTGGACTCCATTCATCTTTGGGGTCCCACTTAAATAAATTAGGTTTGGTCAATTTATGAGGTCTATGATCATTTGATCTTTTTCAATCAATTCATGGATCCCGGCCCACATTATATGATTTTATGGACGGTTAGAATAGAGATGGTGGACCCCATTTATCTGGGTCTCACTTAAACATATTTGATCAATTTGTTAGGTCTACGATTATTTGATCCTTTGATCTTTTTAAATAAATTCATGGGTCATATCCCGCATAATATGATTTTATGGACGGTTATAATAAAGATGGTGGACCCCATTCATCTTAGGGGTCCCACTTAAATAGGTTATGTTGGGTCAATTTGTGAGGTCGATGATCATTTAATCCTTTGATCTTTATCAAGCAATTCATGGGTCCCAGCCCGCATCAAATTATTTCATGGGCAGTTAGAATATAGATGGTGGACCCCATTCATCTTAGGATTCCCACTTAAATAGGTTAGGTTTGGTCAATTTGAGAGGTCTATGATCATTTGATCATTTGATCTTTATCCATCAATTCATGGGTTCCGGCCCGCATCATTTGATTTTATGGACGGTTAGAATAAAGATGGCGGACCCCATTCATCTGGGTCCCATTTAAGAATATTTGGTCAATTTGTTAGGTCTACGATCATTTGATCATTTGATTTTTTTAAATCAATTCATGGGTCCCATCCCGCATAATATGATTTTATGGACGGTTAGAATATAGATGGTGGACCCCATTCATCTGGGGGTCCCACTTAAATAGGTCAGGTTTGGTCAATTTGAGAGGTCTATGATCATTTGAACTTTATCAATAAATTCATGGGTCCCGGCCCGCATCATTTGATTTTATGGACGGTTAGAATAAAGATGGTGGACCCCATTCATCTGGGTCCCACTTAAAAATATATGGTCAATTTGTTAGGTCTACGATCATTTGATCATTTGATCTTTCTTAATCAATTCATGGGTCCCATCCCGCATATTATGGTTTTATGGACGGTTAGAATAGAGATGGTGGACTCCATTCATCTGGCGTGTTCCACTTAAATAGGTTAGGTTTAGTCAATTTGTGAGGTTTATGATCATTTGATCTTTATCAAGCAATTCATGGGTCCCAGCGCGCATCATATGTTTTTATAGACGGTTAGAATATAGATGGCGGACCACATTCATCTTGGGGGTCCCACTTAAATAGGCTAGGTTTGGTCAATTTGAGAGGTCTATGATCATTTGATCATTTGATCTTTATCAATCAATTAATGGGTCCTGGCCCGCTTCATTTGATTCTATGGAGGATTAGAATAAAGATGGTGGACCTCATTCATCTGGGTCCCACTTAAATATATTAGGTCAATTTGTTAGGTCTACGATCATTTGATCATTTGATCTTTTTAAATCAATTCATTGGTCCCATCCCGTATAATATGGTTTTATGGATGGTTAGAATATAGATGGACCCCATTCATCTTGGGGGTCCCACTTAAATAGGTTAGGTTTGGTCAATTTGAGAGGTCTATGATTATTTGATCTTTATCAATCAATTAATGGGTCCCAGCCCGCATCATATGATTTTATGGACGGTTAGAATAGAGATGATGGACCCCATTCATCTTGGTCCCACTTAAATATATTAGGTCAATTTGTTAGGTCTATGATCATTTGATCTTTCTTAATCAATTCATGCCTCACCTAAAGAATAAAATATTTGAAAAAAAACATAAAGATCAAATTTGCAACAAAAAAAAGGACTCATAAGTTTACTAATTAATAAATTTATTAAAAATAATTCATATCAGTCTGTGCATTTGGTGGTTTCGTGGTTATCCACGGGGTTTTGCTAGTTTATATCAATTAAAATGTGGGTTTGTTTGTGTAAAGAGAGGATTATGTGCTCGATCCATGGATCCCTGTTACAAGGGAGAGAGCAATCTTACATTACCATATGTGTTTGTGAGACAACAAGATTTACAATAAAATGTTTTGGCTTTTTCAGGCAACCCACTATTACAATAGTGTACTTTTGGTGTCCAGATTCAGATCAACATGTTTCTTTTAGTGAAAATACAAATCCAAACCAATTACAACTGTGTTTTTTTAATAGGTATATGTTTTATGCAGTGTCTCAACTATAGCCAATAATAAGTACTTATTGCGTGATAATATGGCAACATGTTTAATTCATGCAATGTTGCAATTTATCATCAGATTTTTTTTTTTATTATGACGTTATCACGATATTTTTGCAATAGAAAGACAGTAAAAATCTTGGGATGATGTGCATTTTTTTTAAAAGGGTTTAATTTATAGCATCTTAACTTATATTTCTAAGTTTTATAATCATCTTTTTAATGGTGAGTGCAGACTGTGCAGTAGAGATGAGAATGTTGAGCTAGAGCCTAGAGGAATGATAAAATTAAGAAGAGAAAATCAGAAATAAGCACAATCAGGAGTATTTAAGGATAACATCAATAGTTGATTCATTAAATTAAAGATACTTGTTTAACATGGTATTCAGGCCAACAATGGTATGGTAAAGAAAAAGTTTCTGTATCCCGGTTGATGGTCTCTTAATTAAGAAAAAAGGTAGGCTGAAGATGACATGAATGAGAGTCATAAGATTATATATGAAGAAATGCAACCTTTGACCTATGATAAATTGAAACGCAAAACATAATTGATGGCTGACCCAACATTGTTGGGACATGGCTTGATGATGATGATATATTTTTTAATGATATTCCTCACTTTTATCCCAAAGAGACCTTTGAATATGAAATCCCAACATTACCTTGATAACAATATTTGAAACACCAGCTCCAAGAATTTAGTCAGCTTGGATATTAATTATTGCCATTTTATGTGCCCCATTTCTTGTCTTGTATCTAGAACTGGATCTTTGGTTTTTGAGTTCATACTAGATGAATCCGGATCTCCTATTTCATTGAAACAGATAGATATTATTTCATCCAATCATAATTTGCCAACTGGATAAAATCTTTTCATTTCTTTTTTTTCATTCAAAGAAGTAATTGGGAGGCTGCATTAATTGGCATGAGATTTTATCCAGTTGGTAAATCATGATTGGATGAAATAATATCTTTCATTGAAACAGGGGATCTGGATTCCATACTAGATATATCTAGCACATATGACCAGATACAAAATCTTCCTGCAAAAATGGGTACAAAGCTATATATTTTGCGTTAAATATTACGACATGTTTTTATGCATTTTAGAGTATATGCGGTCAAGGTAGATAACCTGAGTTACATGTAACTTGTAAATTACAATTAATAACTTTGTTATTAGTTTAAGCATGCAGAGAATATGTTCATGTTTTTAGATAGCCTGAGTTATACGTGATAGTTATTATTAATTTTTCTTGTTATGACTCACTTCAAGGTAAGCAAGGTTATTGATTTAAGTATTCCGAGAGTATCTGTTAATAACTTGTAAAGTAGTTAACCTTCATAAAGAATATCTAGTTGGAAAACATGACAATAAATTTTCCTAATCAATTTTCTTATATATATGGAATATATAGGACTAATTAAGTGGGCCCTTTCTTCCACTCAAATTGGCAAAAGGCAACCATCATCCTTTTTAGAAAGGAGAGGTTCCTAGGTCCCAGGCTGTAGCTTAGCAATTAGGGACACCAACCCGCCTTGTTTGGCAACTTGACTTGTAGAGTTGAGTAGAGTAAAGGCCCATTTTCAAAAAAAAAAAAAAAAATCCCACCAAAAACACTTTATTTCAAATTTCCCACCATATTTCACCAAAAAAAGTCAAAAAGTAACAACTAAAAGATAAAAAAACTTCACCTTTCAATAAAAAAGTAAAAAAGATTCCATAAAAAATAACTAAAAATAAAATACAATCATAACCCACTTATATTTTATTATTTCTTCAAAATAACCTTTACTCCACTCAACTGTACAAGTAAAGCCCTCAAACATACCCTGTGAGAGTGTGTGGGTTGAAGTCTCTTATGAAAGAAAAACAAATAGCGAGATGCAAGGGAGATGGTTAAGTCATCCTCTTGAAATTCCCTTTTTCAGGTTTATGCGCAAATACATATATGCCTAAACCCTTGTAAAGTTTTATATTTCTTATGATTGTTAACTTTAAGATCCAACCACAAACAAGGACACTTAGTATAAGATTCATGACAAATTGAAAAAAGCCTCTTAAGAAAACAAAAAAAAAAGAAAATTATGAGAGTCAATAACATGCACATCATCATTATACTTGGAAATCCATCTAGTCAAAAATGCAATTTTCAAGAAGAAAATTAGAAATATGCGGGCAGGGTCGCTCAGTTAGTTGGCAACCCGGCATGTCGCTCAGCTGCCCACAGACTGGTCCTAAGTATGCCGCTCTTCCCACGGCGTGGGACTCTCTCTTCGCACTTGTGTGGGTTATCTTGGTCATAGCCCCTTTGACTGGTGTAAACAAATTAAAAAAACAAAAAACAAAAAATATTATATTAAAATTAGACTTAATTATTAGTCGCATCAAGTCCCAATTCTTCAGTCAGGTTGAAAAAGGTAGAGCATTGAGCAAATACACATGAATTCTTTAGAACTGTGAATGGTGATACATTTACACCTCTTAGCCAAAACTAGAAAAGCCTTTGCTTAAAATATACAAGTTACTCGTGCATAGGTATAAACAAGACATTGACCATTTCTTCTTTTAGGAGGTGAGAATTCTGATCAGATAAAACAATAACATAGGGATGTGGTTAATGAGAGCATGGTAAAGTGTGATATAAGATTTTAATGCAGTATACAATATTTGTTTATATTTAGCTAGAATTTTCTAACCTTCATCGAAATCAGGGTCTCAAATATTGGTGATTTTGAAAAATAATAAGATACTTATAGCGACGTTATCACAAAATGATATGCTTCTTCAATAATGTCTCAATATTTTGAAAAATCGAAAAACTTGAAAATGTAGTGAGAAAGATGTGATAAAATCACCACAAAAATGGTAAAAACCATATAGTATTCGTTTTTATATTAGTTATATTACTTTTGTTTTTTAGAATCTTTATACAAAAATCAACTGAATGACATTTTCTTGATAATATCCCAAGGAAATTAACCACCAATTTGAAATTATGCATGATATTTTCTTGGGATTTTTCACCTTAGAGGCCATTTCTATATATCATTTGTTAAATGTATTTTACTAAAAAACCTCTGTACTCTAATATAATCCTTAAAAGTTGGAACTGATATTAATGTAAGTCTTAAAACTACATGCACTTCTAGACAACTGTTTAAGTCAAAAGTAAGGGCGACTTCCCAAAAAATTCAATAGTTAGGGACTATAGAATAAAATTTCCTATTAATTATTGATGAAATCACATGAGGTTATAAACATAGAGAAGTATTAAAATTTACTTGAACGTACGGCACTAGAGATTATTTGTAAAACATTTCTACTATCCAAACCGCCGTAAACTTTACTTTTACCTACTTTGTTTAGCAAGAAATAAAGTAGAAGAGGAGTAAAAAAGGGTTTGATAAGATATCAAATCTTACGTTCAGTTGTTTGAATAAGAAAAGTAAAAATAGAATAAATTTGATGTGAGTGATGTAAACGGGTCCATGTGACTAGGGATGAACACGGACCTATTTCAGAATTAGTTTCTTGGTTTTGAATCAGAACTGTTAATGAGAAGATGGAACTAAAACCAGAACAGTATGTGGGACGGGTCTAGGTCTACGTAGAGAAGAATGTGAAAAAATATTAGATTTTAGGAGAGATTTTCGAAAATTGAGGTAATATGTTGGGTTCAAGGGTCCGAACCAAGGTAGAACCGTTTAGGTCATGGGTTAAAAAAGAAAAAGGACCCAAATCCAGACCCATCTACTTATCGAGGTCTAAATAAAAATCCCAAATCCAATTTTTAACGAGTTAAAATCTATAAAAAAATGAGAGTCGGGAACCATTTACATCCGGAGATGTCACATAAAACTTAACTCCATCTTTTTCAGATTTGGCAGTTCACCTCACCATTATTACTCCACATATGTAAACAAATAGGGTAGGCAGTGGGCACCCAGCTGGTATATCTTTACAAAAGGAAGTGTGGGCCCCACCTCAACCCATTCCCTCTACAGATCATGACCTGGATACAAGGAGCAACGTACATAGACATTCTATCTGTGGAAAAACAGAAAGCAGATGAAGAAGTACATAGGCATTGACGTACATCCATATAAGAAATCAAATAGCATGCAAGGCCTCTGTGGATTTTTGCAAGTTGCATCGTCAGATGGTAGGGATTTTTCATCGTCGGTTTGTCCTTTTTTTTTTTCCCCCTCTTGTTAGAGATGCTCATGGAGAGTGGGGCTCACCTGATGGACGTCCAGATCATACAACCATGCAACCACATGATAAAAAGGGGAAGGGGCGATGCACCTCAAACTGCCTGCCATTGAGGGGTTAGGTTGTCATGTCTAAAAGGTTTGAAAGAAGCTTTTGCTTTGGTTGTTCCTCTTAACACATATTATAGTCCACAAACTCCTATGAAGCCATTGTTTTTTATGCTTCTCTGCTAACAATATTCGGGACATGAGCAATTTCTATAACCTCCAGTGGGCGGTGTTTGTCGCAGACTAGTTGTCTTCTTTGGAGTTTGGATGGACTTCGAATCCTAGAAAAAGTGAAGTGCTAAACAGTTTGAATGCATGACACTTTGGAACACATGTGGGGCTCACTGATTTGTGTGTAAATGAGCATTGATAAATTAGCTATTATAAAAATCGACTTCAGTAAATGTTGTTATCCATTTAATATATTTAAGAAAATAACTTCAATGGCTGATCAGAACTTCCATATTAACTACTGACAATTTTTTTCTCCGATTGGATGACCATTGTTTTCATAACACTGAGCTTATGTAAATGACTAACCCAACAAACTAGGGTTGCAAATGGAATGGATTCAGTCGGAAATCATAGTGGATCGGAACCCACATCAACTTAAAGAGAAAAGATACTGTTTTGAATCCCGAGTTTAAACAAGATGTGGAGTACATTAATATAATTTGATAAAAGAGTTTTCAAATAACTCAAGCTATGTAGGCCCTTAAAACCTACATATAGCTTAGTAAATGTAATTGTTCAAAGCCCGAGCTAGTTGGCTTAGGACCACGGTTTGCACCCGGAGGTTAAGAGTTTGAAATTGTACTACCAAACTGGGGCCACAGGGGATTCACCCGGCTCTCTTGGGCCTGTAGGAATTATTCTGGTCCAATGAGCTGGGACACCCTCCATTATAAAAAAAATATATAATTGCTCTGGATGTGGGTCCCTAATTCGGAATACATATAGGGATTCGGATATGGATCTGGATGTTCAAGATCCTACATGCATGGATTTGGATCCAGATCCGGATTTCTCTCAAATCCACAAATAGGCTCCAAACCTCCTTAATCTGAACCTACATATAGCCTCACTTTTTTTTTTTTAAGTTATTTGAAAAGATTATTTAAGGACCTACATATAGGTTTAGAATAAGAGGCCCTTAAAACCTACATATAGCTTGAACATCATGATTGTTTGGAATTCATTTATTATTCTGAACCTATGGCTTCAACCTACATAAAATTGGGGCTTCAGAATCCACTTATTCTAAACCTATATATAATGTAGGCCCTTAAAACCTACATATATCTTAGTGACTGTAATTGTTCTAGATTTGGATCCTTAGTTTGGAATATATATAGGGATTCGGATATGGATCTAAATGTTCGAGATCCTACATGATGGATTTGGATCCAGATCTGAATTTCTCTCAAATCCACAAATAGGTTCCAAACCGACTATGGATACTTAAGTAATAATTAATTGGATACCCATTTGAAACCCTACAATAAACCCATCTTCTTTCTCATTTTCCCTTTTATTAGATCTTGGCCCCAATTAGGTTCTCAATAGACCCAGGCCCAGCCCAAATCCACCTCAGCCCAACTCCAACAAGAGTGCATTTAGACTGTCCACGGGCCTTAAAGTCCGAGCCGTGGCTTTTTATTTTTTGGTAGAAACATCTGGTGGTTGAAGTTAGCCGAGCCGAAGCCTAAATTAAGAGTAAAAAACTGTTGAGGATAGACCTGGACCTTAAGAGTCCATGCTCATTGGAAAATTGACTATATAATATGAATACCTAAAATATTACATGAAGGGCACATTTCGCTTTTGATTTTGACCCTAGGGATGAAGAAGCCTGTGAATACCCTAATCCGTGATGGATCTGATTTTGACTCAAGTCCAGGCTCGGGCCCATCTCTACTACCTGTACACCAGAAGCCATGGATGTGTATTTAAGTGTGTATAAAAGTACCCAGACCCAATTTAGGCCCAGACACAGGCCCATTTTGATCGGGCACAATAATTGAAATCAGGGTCCGGACTGGACCTGAGTCGGGTATAAGCCCCATTAGCAATTCAAGTTCGGTCCAGTATAGTATGAAGCCGACCCGGAATTAATCGTGTTAATCCTCAGCTGCACTATGGATTATGATAATATGATGATAGGCTGGTTTTGTTTTGCATTTTTGCTTGATTTTCCTTCATTTACTCTAGCAACTCATGTTGTTAATATTCTGGAAGACGCACAATTTATTCCACAACTGACAGTGGGCTTTGATGAAGACCCAAATGTATCTAGGCCCAACCAGCCAGAATCTAGATTTAGGCCCAGAACCAAGCACGATTCAACAATGCCTAATCAAGATCCAGAGTTGGATCAAGATCCAATCAAGCTGAGCCTAGATCCAACGAGAAGCTCGAGTCATTACCGGTAGGCCCATGTATTATGAATGGTCCAACAGGGAGCTGGAGCTAATTTTGATTGCATCACCAATCAAAAGGCATTTTTCTTAACCGAAATGGTTATTTCATTCAGTTGGTTTAACCTAGGGCTTTGATTAGAGGTTGTATTTTATTTTTAAGTAGATAAGACTTTTTTTTATTAAGTCGATAAAACCGGCTTCTTTTTCAATTTAGGATTTTGATTATGCACTTCCACTAACATATTCATGTCCTAACCAGCTGAACTAAAAGCTTGGGACTACACGTTACGATCATAATAATAAAAAGATTTGTTTCCAATGAATTTGAAATCTTGGTGATTGGTGGGATCTAGGTCACGTCCAGCCTTATCTAGATCCAAAGTACAAAAAGTGTCATTGTTTTCGGATTGAGATCCCTCTTTAGGTTAAGTTGGTTTTCTATCCTTGGACTCATGTCCAAACATAATAAAGCTATCTAATTTGGGCTCCGGTTGGGCCCAATTCAGGTTTCAGATAAGAGAAAGAAGATGAGCAACTAGAACTCTAGAAGTTGAGGATCATATCCAAAGAAAATGATCATCCTAATATCCTAATAGAAAATGATCATCCTAATAGCGCATTGCCTTTTTCTTTTTCTTTGGAAAATTTTTTAAATAAGGCCTTAAGTTCTTATCTTATTTAAAAATTGGACACAAGTTTCAAAACTTTTCAAATTAGTCCCTAGGTTTTCCAAGAAGTTTTCAATTAATTAAAAACATCCATCCATTTAAAGTTACTTTTGGCAACTTTTTTCCTCAATTGTCTTAAAATACCTAAATTACTTTATATAGAAATAAAACTCTCCTTCATTTATCTATATTCTCATCATTTTCTTCACCGGCGTCCTCATGGTGATCAAGGACAACCAGTGTCCTCACAGCAATCACTTGTTTGTAGTGGCTGCCGGAACCATGTCATAGCTTTAAATGAAAGTTAATTTGGGTATTTTAAAAAGACTTGAGGAAAAAATTCACCATAAAACACATTTAAATGACTGGATTCCTTAATTGAGAACTTAATAGAAAACTTAGGGACTAATTTGAAAAACTTGTGTCCTTTTTTGAAATAAGGCAAAGACTTTGTGTCCTTTTTTGAAATAAGGCAAAAACTTAAGTCTTTATTTAAAATTTCTCCATTTTTTTCCCTTTCTTTTTTCAAAAATGTAACTAGCTTGATTGAAAAATGAGCCTGGCTGATTATTGAAATGCAATATGAGTGCAGTAGTTGTAAAACCCAAAACTAGAGACAGTTATATATAGAGATCAGAAATACCGTTGGGTTATATGTAATTCGGTTATGAGAAATATTCAAGTGAGAAGTAGTTTTTACCTATTATATGAAAACTTTTTTGCGGGACACAACTAGCAACCCATCCAAACTTAGCAACCAATAGGAAATCCCATGATAGTCACTAATCCCAAGGAGTGGCACATATCCGAATGGATTGAACCGTTGGATCGAGGGCTGGATATTTTTTTGAATATGAAGCCATTAAAGTTGTGGGCCACGGATGAAGGGGTTAGGGGCGTGGGTTTGGGGTCAAACTTGATACTTGGGGTGATCTCACATAGATCTTTCCATCCTCTCTGGTCCCATCCCCAAATGGGGCCAGCAATTGGTCATCACAAAAAAGTTCTCATGTGAGAACTAGTTCTCACCTGAATATTACCAATTCTGCTATTATCATCATTATCATTAGGATTGTCAAAGGATCGGGCTGGGCAAGGCCCTGGGTTGTCAAAGACCTACATTCAACACGTGGGCTGGGCCAGGAGAAGGCCAATGCCCTCGGAAGGCTTGTGCTACCTAGGCCCTTACTTGACCTTTTTGGGCCAGAGTAGGGCTAGGGCTTGTCCCAGAGCCTGAAGAGAAGAAAAGTCAATTTTTTTTTTAATTTTTCTCTACAAAAAACATAAAATATGCGTTAACCCTCCTTCAGCTTTGAATTGAACTGCTAATATAATGCAACAAAGAACATTGCTGAAGATGGAAACTCACTTTACTACAATTTGATTTAGAGTGATAGTTGGGCAAATGTTTATTATCCAAAAGAGGACTATTTGATAGTATTGTTGGTGAGTCTTTTCTTTTTAATTCATCAATTTTAGGCCCTTGATTGAATGCATTGTTCTCATAAAAATACAAACAAACAAATGGATCTTATATAAAAAAGAATTAAAGAAAAAAGAACTTTCTCGTAATTTCCTCTATAACATACCATTGGGATTTTGTAGCAGTCTGTTTTTCAAGTTGTGGCCCTTCCATGAAGTGGGCCATTGGAGTTGAGTCTGAATATGAGCCTAAATATTAATTAGACCCAAAAACTATAGAGAAGCCTACATGAGAATTATGACAAAAAATTCATATAAATGCTCAAATGAATCCACATTGTTTTTTTGAATAGTAAATAAATCTACATCTACAGTAACTATGTGTGTATAAGCCATTGCAAGATTTTTTATTTTTTTTTTGTCCCTTGAGTTATTTGTCAATTGAATTATTCGACTCTGCCTGAGGTTTTGATAGTAATTGCCAATATTTAACCTCATAGAATTGTGTCCCTATATGATATGGATGCCTCTCTTGAATTATGTGGGCTCTTGGCACAAATCTCTGGCTCAACGCATTAAAGGTGAGGGGAGGGTGAAGCATATGTATGTATCTGCAGTTTCTTTTTAATTTTTTTTTTTGTTCTTTTACCCTGCCATTGATTAGTGATCTGCTATAGAGTTGATTTCTTTTTTTCATTATTTTAAATTGGCCCCTTACACCCCCAGAACATTTAGTTTCATGTTTTAAATATTGATAGATTATGAGATATAATAAAAACTTAAATGTTAAGGGCTTGCATGCTTGTTTCAGTTGCTTTATATAGATAGATTTAAATGTTAGGAATCCATGTCATAAGTGGTTAAAAATGAAGGTCAAAGGTGAATACATAAAAATGACAGTCAAATAACCTCCGCTTTAATGGAAACTGCATCAAGAAAAGATGAAAATGAATACTTAAACAACACCTTAGTGATTCAATACTTAGGAAAGTTGGTCCCATCTACATCTTCACTTCAATTCCTATGTACTCAATACAAACTAATGAGATGGTTTTTTATGTGGAAAAGTAAGGTGGTAAATGGAGCCTGTTGAGTAACATGCAATTTTTTAATCTCATTTTTATATCACATGCATAAGAGACAAATGACTCCTCATCTCAAAGTTCAGGGAATATTAGAATGAACTGATGCCATATCTGAGTTGACCAGATGCTTCTTTTCTGTAGAATGTAAGGGCAGCAAATGGGTCCATTAGGCAAAAACGATCGAGCTGATCACTACGGGGATAGACCCTAGCTCGTATGTGACTAGTTTTTAAAATGGGTCAAAAGACTCAGATAACTTCAACCAAAATCTGATGCCTGCATAACTTGCAACCAACATATATGTATAAGCTTGGTCTAGGCCCAATCCATTTCAAACAATAAGACTAGATTTGAGTTTTGTTGCCGGATTTCATAGAGTTAGCCGATCTAACGACATGATGAAAGACAATATAAAAACATGCGGGTAAAGACCGGATTTCATTGAATAGGAATTGAAATTTCCAAGGGTAGACATTATTTTTAGATGTCCAAGCAATCGCATTGAAAGAGTCACTTTCCACAATAAGATCACCAACGATGATCCTAGAAAAACATCGAAGAGCTTCCAAAATGGCTAACACCTCAGCTTCATTGGAATCGCAAGCACTGACATGCTTTGAGAACATAAAAAGGATGCCACCCTTACTATTACGAAAAACACCTCCAATTCCTGCCGTCGGCCTTGACTTTCCTCTTGCTAAACCATCAACATTGAACTTAAACACTCCAGGGGGGAGACCAAAAAACAGAATTATTTACCTTAATGGGGCCACATCCCATACAAGCCTCCCAATTATAAATAATATCATTAAAGCTAAAATCAGAGAACTCTTTTATAATCAAAACCCACTTGGATATCCTCATGTTAATTGAAGCAATCAAATCCACTAGGAAGGAGGATTTACCTTTGAAAATCCGATCATTCATTTCTCTCCAAATTGACCATAGAATAGTGAAAGAGATTAACCTCCAAAGAGTACGAGCACATCCAACAAAATGATCTCCCATCCAAGACTCTACACGCTCCTCAATCTTTCTCGGAAAACACCAATCAACTCCGTATCTACTAACGAAATGACTCCAAACATTGGTTGCAAAGTCACAATGAAGTAAAAGATGATTAATTGTTTCCGCCTCCTCATGACACTTCACACAAATGTCGGAGATGGAAGTTGATAAGAGCTCTCTTCTTTTCAAATTGTCTGCAGTAGAGACCTTCGCCGCAACTGCCGGCCAACAAAAAGCCTCCACCCGGGGAGGAGCTAGCCCCATCCAAAGAAGGAAAGAAGGAGTGCTAGTAGGTTGGATCCCCAACAAGGCTGATTAAAAAGCTTTAACTAGGAATTCCCCGAATAGAAAAGGTTTCCAAATCCGAGAGTCCTTGGAGTTCCTATACAAAAATACATTGGCAAGAAACCTCAACAACTCCTCATACTGAACCTCCTCAGACAGACGAAGGCGCCTTCTAAAGGACACATCCCATACCATAGAACCATCCCGCATCTCATAGCAATTACTTACAACAGACTCCTTGATAGACACCACTCTAAAGATTCTAGAAAATAACTCACATAGAGAACCCACCCCCACCCAATCATCTCACAAGAATCTGACATTTCTTCCGTCTCCTACAACAAAACCCACCCTTTTGGATAAGATTTTTCCCATTTAAGTTGATACATGCCCAACTGATGCAATAGCATCCCATAAACCTGACCTACAGTGCCTTGGACCTAGATTAGGCCACCATCCCCACTTGTCCGCATGCACCATACTTGGCCGATATTCCCTTTCTCCATTAAGCCTCCCCTTCGTGTCCAAACTTCCACCACCACTTAGGCAAAAGAGCCGCATTCCCATCCTCCAAACTACCAAGACTCAAACCACCACTCCTTTTAGGTTTAATGACCTCACTCTATTTCAATAAGTGTAGCTTCTTTGTATTACCCTGACCCTCCCATAAAAAAGCCCTGCAAATATGGTCGAGCCTCCCCACCACAACCTTAGGCATCTTAAAAAGAGACATATAATAAATCGGAAGATTTGATAAACAAGATCTTATATGGGCAATCCTCCCAGCCAGTGATAGGTATTGTCTCTTCCAAGAATACAATTTCTTCTCAAACTTGTCAATGACGGGATCCCACAGCGCCTTAGATCTTGGCTTTGCCCCTATAGGCAGGCCAATATACAAAAATAGAAGCCTTTCTGATTTACAACGAACTATGGCTGCTAAAGATTGAGTGGTCTCGTCAGAACAACCAACCCCCACCAAAAGATTGGATATGTTAACTTTTAGCTCTGAAATCAACTGAAAGCACCGCAGTCCATAATCTCATCCCTCTTAGTCGAACTGAATAGAATGGTATCATCTGCAAACTGTAAGTGAGAAATTGCCTCCCCATCCTGATTGACCTTGAAACCCTCAATTACTCCCACCTCTCTAGCTCTTACAAGAAGCAAACTCAAGGCCTCCACCACTATCGTAAACAAAAAAGGGGAAAGAGGATCCCCTTGAATCAAACCTCTGGAAGCTATAAATAACTTTGAAGGAGACCCATTCACCAAAACAGAGAAGGAAGTAGAAGAAATACACTCTTTCATTCACCAAATATTCTCAAACCCAAATTTGTAAAGCATTTTAGAGAAGTCACTCGAAAGGTTAAAGAGACTCATGAGTGGACTTTTTTGAAAGGTTAAAGAAGTATGGTAGGAATGAAATCATTTTAGAGAAGTCAAAGTTATTATGTTACATCATATGTTGGTTAAAAGGATCATAATTCTCCTCTACTAGTACTTTGATTCTTCAGTGTTTTAATTTTAAAAAAAAAAGTTCTTAGGAGAAATCATTTTGAAACCCATATTTAAATAAAAGATAATTATTCCAAGGGTAAGTGCTGCTTAAAAAAAAAATGATTTCAAAAATTCTTTTTGAAAGGTAAATTTTAAAACACATTTTTTTTACCATTAAAAAAAAACCTTTTCTGAAAATATTACCTTTAAAAATAACCTTTAAAAAAAGAAAAGAAGAAGAAAAGCTGCTTTTTAATAATTTAAAGAAATTTCACAAGAGATCTATATGATCTTCTCCACTTCATTATGGAGAACTTGTTTTTCTTATTTTAGGCAAAAAAGTATTTTAGAGGAGAATTAGGAGAACCAAACTATAGGGATGGCAATGGGTAAGGTATAAATAGGGACCCTCCTCGACCCGCTTTATTAGGGGCGGGTTTGGCAATTGTTTCCTTGGTGTGGGATGGATTTGGATTTTGTTGTCCCAATCAGCCCCACTCCGAATATATAATACATGTATACTTATTACTAAAGTGATATGCAAAACTCAGGTGGTGTAGGTGGTTATGGACCTTTAAGGCATATGGGAAGAAAATGTGGCACGTTTAGTCTTTATCACACTCATTTTCTTTTATTTTTATAAATTCTAAAAGTTTTAAGCTTTAAATTTGATCTGACCCAACCAAACATTCTCATTTATGTTTATATATTTTAAAAGTTTTAAGCTTTAAATTTGACTTGACCCAGCCAAATGGGTTGAGTTTGGTATCATATCCCAGTGACTTATCATGGGGCGGGTGATGAGATAAATTTGAGATGGGTTAGATTTGGGTTCACCCCAACCTATACCAAACCCGCCCCATTTCCATCCCTAAATCCAACGGGAGTTTAAACGGGCTTCTACGTAGAAAATCTTCCTCCTTACGTTTTTTCCTCATCAAAAGTGGGCCGTCGAAATTTCTTAAAATGCATCACATGAGTGCCTATTCTCAAGACTAAAGTGTTTAAATAAGAGTCTGGATCTCATGTTTCATCCAATCAAGATTTGTCAACTGTATAAAATCTCATCTTTTTTTTTTCATTTAAAAAAGCAATTAAGAGGGTGCTGATGAGTGTTAAATATTGCATATTTTACCCCTCATTAGTTCGGGTTTTATCAGCATATCATATGCATATCATTTGCTTTACACAGAGATTTTATCATTCTATCACATTAAACGGATTATCGGATTATCATCCATAAACCCGATTATTTATAGCGCATTTTTATGTAATTTCTCTTTATGTAGGTGGACCCCACAACTACCCCAACATTCTGGCTAATGTCTTGAGACATCAAGAAGAGATTTCAATAAAGAAGTTACATGAAGAATTCTTGGTGAAGTACTGAAGAATTCCAAAATAAGAGGATAAGACTTTAAGCATAAAAGAAGTCATTTTCCAACACAATAGAGTGGTTGGTGTATTGGTTAGAGCTTTGACTGGTATGATATATGTGAAAGCAAAAGAGCCAATCAAAAGCCTTAGGGGTGCACGGCGGGCGGCTTGGGCGGTTATTGGGCGGTTTAGGCGGTTTTGTTTTATGGCGGTTTGTAAAAAATAGAAACCGTAACTGCCCAAAGTATAGGCGGTTTGGGCGGTTTTTTTAGCGGGCGACTTGGGCGGTATGTTGGGCGGTTTGGTATTTGTACTTATCTCTCTCTTTTTTTATTTCTAATAGAATGTAACTAAAGTTTCAAAGTACTTAACATAAATAATAAAAATTAAACATGATTTTTAATAAAAGTTAATAATCAGTAATAAAAAAAAATTTCAACTAATTATATCAATGTAAAATTAAAGTCCAAAGGCATCACCAAAATTAAAAAATACAATCACTTCCAAATTTCAAAATTCAATGTCCAAATGCTAAAAGAAATTCAAAATCTAAACTTCAAGTTCGTAAAGATCGATATATAATTTGAAGTAATCCTGCAATAAAAAAAATTCATAGTTAGAATAATAATTGATAAAAGATAATAAACATCAATGTTTAGTTTAGTGATAAAATTATAAGGTTGTCAAACTTTCATACAATATAATCTAGACTTGTATTGGATTGCACTAGGATTTGGAGTAGAAGTGTTATCCATAAAGAATAGATGAAGAGGTTTTTTTTTTTTTTTTTTTTAAATAATGAGTGGGCGGGGCGGTTTGAAACCGCCCACTCAAATGTCAAACCGTAACCGCCCGCTCATTAGTACGGATTGAAACCGCCCGCCCGCCAAAAGGCGGTTTTGACGTATATCCACTTTTAGCGGGGCGGAGCGGGGCGGGGCGGGCGGGTTGGCGGGTTACGGTTATTTTTGTGCAGCCCTACCTTCAATTGCTTCCAATCAAATGGAAGCAATCCTAGTGAATGAAAATGAGCCAATCAAATGTCTTCAATGTTTCTATAAATTGGAATGTTTTTGTAGAGAAAAGGAGATCTTTTGGCAAGTTAGTCTTTTTGTAATTTTATTTTTACTTTTAGAATGTAATTAGGAGCTTTTTGAAACTAATCTAGAGAGAGTGTGTGTAATTAAAGATTATTAATGAAGATTTGGAGCACTTTCTTGATGTTTAGTGGCTAAAGCTCTTGGATTAGGCTCTCCTTTTGAAGCTAAGTAATGTGATTAGTTCAATTTCATGCATGTTTTAGTTTAAATTCCCTACTTGTGCCTCAATTGATTAATAGATTTTAGATCTAGTTGTGCCAATCTCTCTCATTTCTCACGTTCTATCTCTACATCACTACACCATTTTGGTGATTTTGCAACATTTGAGATTTCTTATTAGTAACGCATATTTGGCCGTTAGGTAATTTGTCACATTTATTATGCGTTAGCAATATTCATAACCGTCACTAAGTATATTTGCAAATACTTGAATTATTTTGTAACATTTCTTGGATATTTTGTGACGATTAGAAATGTGTTACTAAATAAAAAGAGGAAAAATAAAAAAGAGAAAAAATCACATTACAAAATAAAAATGAAAAATGAAGCGGGAGTTATTTCTTCCCTCTCTCATTCTCGCGCTAAAAATGAACATGCCACTAAATCGTGGGCCCGAGGACTGAGCTCCCTCTCCATTTTCGTTGGCGCCATTTCTTCCCTCCATCCACTACAAGAAAGCCGTCTTTTTACGGCAAACTTTTTCCGGCGACTCTTACATTCGCCGTATATATGCGATTTATTGTGGCGACCTATGGTGTCGCCATATATTTCCATAGTTTTTTACGGCGACCATTACGGTCACCGTAGATTGTCAACACCTTATACGGCGATGGTAACTGTCGCCGTATATGGTCAACACCTTATACGGCGATTAAAACGATCGCCATATATTGATAAGTGAATTTATGGCGGCATATGGTGTCGTCAGATTAGTTAGTATATACGACGGCGTGAAAAGTCGCCGTTGATTTAAAAGATTACGCGGCGACATAGGGTCGCCGTGAAAAATTGTAGGGTCGCCATAAAAAAGTTTAATGTGGCGGTCGCTAATACCCTCCCGAAACCATTTTTTCTTCACTTTTCCCTTCCCCCGTTTTTTTTCCCCTGCTCCCGCCCTGCTCTAGTATTTTTTCCCTGCTCCCGCCCTCCTCTTATATTCTCCCCACAAACCCCTTCTCCATTATGGGTTTCCCTCTCTTCTCTCCTCCCATTTTTGCTCAATCACCAACAGACCCTTATCCACTTCTTCTTCTCCTCTCATCCAGATAGCCATGTTGCCTTCTTCCTTGAGCCCGGCGACACGCAACAGCGGCGGAGACTCCGGCACAGTGCGGGGCCCTCCTTCTCCGGCGACAGTTTTGCAGTCCGGCAAAGAGAGGCAGCGTCACTTCTTCTCCGGCAACTGCATGATGCAGGAACGGCGATCAGAACCGCCTTCATCGCTTCTCTGTTTCAAGAACTAGGAGACCTCTACAAGTGTCCCCTCCTTCGTCTGCGCAGCGGTCCAAGACCGAAGGACGATCTTCTTCTACAGCAACGGCGGGGTGGCGACGGACCCCCGATCCCGGTGAGGAAGCAGTGGTTGCAGCGGCGGCGATTTCGACGATCCTGGGTGCTGAGATCAAGCAGGCAGGTTCGTGGCCCACTTCAGGATCGTCTGATCTTCTGAAAACCCAGCGAAGAAACGCCCTTATCTCTGCAACTTCTGATCTCTGATTTTCTTGAGATCGCATTGAGATCTCTCTCTGCACCGATCCTTGCACATTTTCATTCTGCAACAGGATCCTAGGGGATGTGCAACATTGAGATCTCCTGCAAATCTGAAACCGGACCAACAGAGAACACTCTGTAAGTCTCAAACAGAATCTGTTTATCCTTCTTTTTTTTTTAATCCTTAGTCTTCAGCTATATGGTTTTTGGTGCTTAAGGAGATGCGCAGTAATGGGGTTCGACACATTTGGGAGGTACAAATTCTCAATATTTGGATTCCTGACAATGCTAGCCCCTGCAAATAATTTTGATTATACTTTCTATAAAACTATGAAGCAGTCAATCTTCTTGAGTTTTTGTTTTCTTGATGTTACCTGCTATGGAGCAATGGTAAATACTTTGAATTTTCATTTTTTATTTATGTTGTAGTAATTTGGGTTATTGTGAAATTCAGCTTGGGAAATCTCTTTACACGACTGTGCGAGAACTCGTTGAAAATGCACTTGATTTAGCGGAGTCAATCTCTGAGCTTCCTTGCATTGAAATAACAATGTAAGTATAGTCAAGGCTAAGGAAATGATGAAGTTGTTTAGCCTTGATTGTTTCACTCATCAAAGCTGATTGTCTGATTTTGATATGAAAGATTTGATCTTTGGGTTTAGTTGTTGCTTTGAGATCTTTCTTTTTTATTTTGTTGGAATTAGGATTTGATTTGGATTTCTGCACAATGCATGTTAGGTTTTTGTTACTAAAATTGATATTGTTGTGTGGAAAGTGCTGCATTGGTTACTTGGGTGTGGGTTTTTTCAGTGAGGAAAAAACATGGGTTACAGGGGAGGGTGCTCTTACAACAAGAGGGATGCTGGTTGAATTTTTACAGTGAGGAATGACATGGGCTTATGTGGATTGACCTGAAAGAATGGTGTTGAATAGGGTCGAATGGGGGAACAGAACTCACAAAGTCAGCCTTAAAACATTAGTTTCAGAACCATGTATATGATTAGGTGTAGACTTTTCTAGTGAGAGGTTGTCATTGATTATGATATGTAATATGTGGGTAATTAATCCAACCTATTGAAGTTGTAATGCAAGTGTCCTCATTGAGTACTCACATATTGTTTCTAACGTGCATGTTTTAATGACATGTAAAGCTTGATTACTTATCTGTTGCTGCATATGATGATTTGGCTCCCTCGCATCTGGTCTTTTTAAAAAGCAGGGTAAAAGAATTTTCCATTTAATTCACGGGTATTTTATATGGGCTGTTCTGTTTTAAATCTTAAGTTCTAACATGATGTAACCTAGTTGTATCATTTCACTTTCTGAATTAAATCTTCCAAAGTCATAACCATTTAAAAGGAATGATGTTACACCATTTTGTGTTATCAATGACAAATCAAGCTGATGCTTCAGGAAATCATCCTAGTGGAAGCTCTGAAACTGGATAATGTAAATGTTTCTCATGAAATGGTTGCAAATTCTAAACTTCTATTCACAATATGATCATGATTCTAGAGTAGTCACAAAAATGACTATTTTGGAGCTACTAGGATTCTTTTTAGTAAATAAATAAGAAGGTGTAATTAATTGATGTCGAAGGGTATGAATTGGATGGAACCCAAATGAAGATGTTGTTGAGGCTTCCTAGGGTGCTGAAGGTGGTTTGTGTTCTTTTCTGTGGTGGTAATATTTATTGGTTTCAGGACCTAAGCCTGCGGTCTCGGACTGATTCTTACTTGCTAGATAATTGTCTAAAGTTAAGCATTAAGGAAAAGAATTTGTTTTCACCATCTTCAGTTTTTTTTTTCTAACTTTGATGTAAGTATGTTACTATATATATACAAGGATCAAACAATAAGATGAGTTGTGTTTTATTTTTCATGTCTTGTACACATAATTTATTTTTTTAACTTCTTGTGCAGGCAAGTTTAGAATGAATTTACTTATTTTGGAGGAGTAAAGCTAAGGTATATCTATCCACTTTTAATGGTAAAGTAGCAATCTATTCTTGCTAGTCTTTTTTTTTTGAAAGATCTAAACTTATGGCAAATGCCTAAACTATCATCTACAGTTTTTGCTTTATTCTAGGCTGAAGAATCTATCCAGAAGTTTCATTAAGTTAATGGAATGAATGTAGCAATCCCCTCATCGCCAATCAATAGCTATCTTCATTTTCAATTGTCCATTGGAGCCAAATGCAACATAGAATAATTCTGGTTTAAAGAAAATAATCTGTTTTATATTGGGTTTTCTTTTTTTTTTTTTAAATAACATTAGGAGGACAACCATCTTGAAATTGATATGTTTGTATGCATGGAGCATGATGACATTGATTAGTTCTTCCAAGGTGCCTTTGTGTAGTTGAAACGTCATTTCATTTCAAAATCTTGGTTTGATCATTTTACATGTAAGAAATTGTTTCTCCATTTTGAGTTTTACGTTTATTTTATTTCTTATTATCAAATAATATAATTACTCAAATGGATCAGATGAGATTGAAACATGTGCAGCCTTCCAAGGTGTCGTCATGACTCACTTAGATGTGCCAAATTGAGACAACTCTGCTCTCATGTGTCATTTGCATGCAGATTGCAGGTTTGCCTCTTCCCTCTCTTTCTCGATTATTCTTACTGCCGCCTTCACTTCTTTCCTCTGAAAAATGCCACTGCTACTCTGCCTCCCTCTTCACAACCAGTTCATCATTGCAGCCATGGTTCTTCATGTTGCTTCTGGTTTCTATCCATGTCCTTCGGTCTTCTCTCATGAAATTAGCTCCATTCCTCGGTGATCTCATCAGCCTATTTGCAATGAGATTTTCGGAAAAGGTAAGGTTAGGGTTTTGTTATTATTATTCTTTTGTTTAGAATGCATTTTCAATTTTCAAGGATTAGGGATCGGTTTTCACTTTAAATCAGAAGCCCATCTCCATCGAGTTTTAATTTATAGAAAAAAAAATTGGATTCCAACTACCAAATTCCTTTTCTGAATGAGATTCTTATAATTTCTTCTATTGTAGTTCTCTCTAATTTGGCTACGGAGAGTGCTAAAAATGTGTTCCCGAAACGCTTTGAAAGCAGGAATCTCAAAGAAGCCTTGATGTCTGGCAAGTTATTAAATGATTTTTTTCCCTTTCCTGTCCTTGTTTGGTTTGGTGTTTCTCTTTGTTGTTGCATTTTAATTGTTTAATCAATTATTTACTTTAATTTCAGTTCCTGATCTTGAAACTGCGGAATTCAAGGTTTTGAAAAGGGAAGAAGAGGATGAGATTTGATAAGTTGAGGTAAGAAATGAGGAATATGTTAATGGCAACAGAATCATGAAGTCACCTCTATTAGCATTCAAGTCTTTCTCAATTGGAGTGAATTTATCCATGCTCAAAGTCATATCTGTATCCAAAAGTGTAAAGATGAAGCCAAAGGTATAATTTATGGCATTGCAGCAATTTAACCTCTTGTTTTGGTTTTTAGGGACTTAGGTGTGACTGCTTTCTTCTTCATTCTCATTTTTTCTCTTTTAGTGTATGGGATAATTTTATTTTCTTTGGACAGTTTCTCTCCGTGACAGTAATTTCTTCACCTGTCAACTGCTGGCACATCCATGTCTTCCTCTTGTGATGTTTTGCGATTTATACTGAATACTGTTTCATGTTATTCTCTACGCTCATTTGTTGTAATTATCTTTTCAAAAGTTATGGTAGTTTGCTTGTGTAAGT